>BMAO01029401.1:0-30149 GCA_019973975.1 Trichonephila clavata | reverse complement strand
ATTTTTACCACCCCAGCTTTATCATGGGATGCTATGTTATTACATACTAAAGTAGCTATCGAACTGTTCACTGATTACGACATGCTTCTTTTATAGAAAAGGGTGTAAGGGAGGTATAAGTCAGCTACCAATGCGCAATCGTCTATGCTATCAATAAATATATGTCTAATTTTAACCCAGATGATGAGATAAAATATTTAATGTACCTTGACGCAAATAATTTGTACGGTTATGCAATGAGTAAATATCTACCCTTAAAAGATTTTGTTTGGAGTGATAACAATTTAACCGAACAGGATATTTTAAATTTATCAGATGAATCCGATGTAGGTTACATCTTGGAAGTAGATCTTGAATATCCCTCCGATTTGCATGACAAACATTCAGACTTTCCCCTTGCCCCTGAAAATAAGCCCCCACCTAATTGTAAAGAACCTAGACTTTTAACTACTTTGGAATCCAAAACAAAATATGTTCTCCATTATTCTAATTTAAAGCTATATTTAAAATTAGGGTTAGTCTTGAAAAAAACTCATCGCGTTTTTAAAATTTTTTCAATCTCCTTGGCTTAAAAATTACATAGATTATAATACTAAATTAAGAACTAAAGCTGTAAATGACTTTCAGAAGGATTATTACAAACTAATGAATAACAGCATATTCGGGAAAACGATGGAAAATGTAAGAAGAAGAGTAGATATACGTTTATGCTCAACAGAAGAGCAGGCTCGAAAGTTAATAGCGAAATCAAATTTTAATCGACGCACAATATTTTCTGAAACTTAATGGCCGTCCATCTAAAAAAAACCCAAATCAAATTTTTGAAACCAATACAGGTAGGAATGGTAATTTTAGACTTATCAAAAGTTCTAATGTATTCTTTTCACTATGAGTACATGAAGCACCGTTACGACTCGAAAGTAAGGCTCATGTATACAGACACCGATTCCTTTATCTATGAAATAAAAACTGATGATTTTTACAGTGACATGAAAAATGATATTAACTTATATGATACTTCAGATTATGATAAAAACAACATTTACAATTTACCTCTAGTGAACAAAAAAGTCATCGGGAAAATGAAGGATGAAAACAAGGGAAATATTATGACAGAATATGTAGGATTAAAATCGAAAATGTATGCCTACAAAACAAACCATAAGATTGAAAAGCGGTTAAAAGGAATTAAAAAACAAACTATAAAAAATAAAATAACATTTGAGGACTACAAAGCCTGTCTTTTTAATCAAAAATTAAAATATGTTGACATGAACTTAATTAGATCCAAATTTCATTCAATACACTCCATAAAGCAAAACAAAACTTGCTCTGTCCTATAAAGATGACAAAAGGTTTATTAATGATGATGGCATTACTACGCTTGCCCATGGACATTGGTCATTGATGAATTTAGACCTATTCGATGAGCAGTAAGACATAAAATCCAATGATGACACAATAATGTGATTTTTGTAATGTAAATAAAAGATTGTAATGTGAAATGGAATGCTGCTTTTTGTAAATAAACAACTTACTTTGTATCTTTTTGTGTAATCCTTATACTGAAATCAATTTTATAATTTGTTGTTCTCCTGTAATGTATATATATATATATATATATACAATTGTAATGTAAAACGCAATACAAGATGTTGATTTCTGAATAAACAATTTACTTTGTATCTTTGCTGTGTATGTGTAATCATTATACCGAATTAAAATTTACAATTTGTTATTAAAACAATGTATAATAAATATTTTTTTTTATTTCTATTCAATTAAAAAATATTTTAACTAAATGGTTATTGCAATGAATAGTTATACAATTTATACTCTTTGGAAAAGGCAAAGAGTTTGCTTTAAGCACATAAACATAAATTTTTCCTTTCTTTTATACAAAATATATTTAAAATATCACTTATGCTTAACATACTAAGATAATTTGTTTGAAAGATGTATACTGATATTTATCTTTTAAAATGAAACTATTTCAACATAAATTAAACTAGAAAGCAGTATGAATAAAATTAACAATATAACCATATTTATAAAAAAAAAATTATTCTTTTTGCTTCAGATTTATAAAAATAAACTTTTTTAAAGCCAACAATGTATCCATCCACTCTAAGCATTGAGATAATTTCTGACGTAGAATTCAGTCGCCGTCTTGTAGAATCAAGATCAGACAAGCTAAGACAAGTTCAATCGTAAACCGTTCACACGCTGATTACGAGTATTCTACGTCACATTTTACTGTGTATGTGTAATCATTATACCGCATTAAAATTTACAAATTATTAAAATAATATAAGTGAAATATTTTTTTTTTATTTCATTTTAATTAAGAAAATGTCGCCATCTGCTTCGCCTGCAAAATTAAATTCATGAGATTATAAACCTAAGTTTTCTTCAGGTCTGCATGCCTTCATAGGACAATGGTTAGCGTAACTGAAAAACTATTGTCCTATGGAGACATTTTGTTCTGGGGCTGTGAGTTTGAATCTGGATTTATTATTATTTTTTTTATTTGAGCGTTATTTTTTCAATCATTTTAAAATCTAATAATTAGTGTATAGTTTAACCAATAGGTGGCGCCATGAGCACTTTAAACATTTCAATAAACTTTTTTTTACACATTTAAAAAACAACTCAACTTAGCAGCAGGAGGGAAACAACTCAACAGCAGGTGAAAACAACTCAACTCCCCCCATCAACTCGAAAACCGAAACCATAGCAGGAGGGAAACAACTCAACTCCACGCAGCATCCACAGAAGGGAAACAACTCCGCGCCTGCGCCTCCACAGGAGGAAAACAACTCAACTCTGCGCCTGTGCCTGCGCCTGCGCCTGTGCCTGCGCCTTTACCGCAGAACCGGCTTTTCTTACCTACTGATACGTGTACGCAGGCTGTCATTTCTGCCCAGTACATAATATTGAGGCAGATCGGGCACGAGTCTAGCACTTGAAAGACGGTATCAGGCCATTTCTGCCTATAACAGAGATCCAACACCGTTTGAGTCATTTTCGTCAAAATGGTGAGGTTTTGGGGTCTGTGTTGCCTCCACACCTTGTTATACCAAATCCTCTATTTTGGGATTTGCATATTCTGTCCACACCACTTGGACAAAAGCACTATGTCCTTTTTTGGCCTTCTGCTCCACGTACTCACTATACAGGACAGCGGGTTCAAAATAGCAACAATTTTCATACCAGGGAATATCATGAGTTTCATGATCTGGTAACACTTGTTGCAAGAGAGTGACCATGGTTTCATGGTCTTCATAGGTAGACTAGAAAGGAAGGAGTTCAGAAGGTCTCAGGGTGATGAGACGAGCACCGAAAACTCACCATAAAATTGATAAAATCACCAATATTTGCTTCTTGATATAGCACGAGAATTAACGTGAACACTTGTTCATTCTGCATGTTGAATGAGCAGAGAATAAAAAGACTGGGGTCTCTTTTGAGCAATCTTTTATAATGAGAAGAAAGGTGGAAGTCGCGCTTTTGATTGGTCCATTCTATGGGTAAAAGGCTCCAAGCATGTTTCATCACAGTGTAATTTAACATGTATTTAGTCAACCTTATCAAGGGAAGGAAAACAAAAAAGGGAGAATGGGTCAAATGGCCAACCCTTCAACGTATTCTCCAGTGGCCGCGGTAGCCAAGTGGTCTAGGCATCGGATCGTGGCTAGCGTGTCATGAGTTCGATCTCAGTACCACTGAAGACCCGCCGTGTAGGGGAGCGATACACGTAAAATCTGTCGAGAGCTCAAACGTCCTCCCGTTGGTGTGGTGTGGTAGTAAGGAGAGGAGTGCCAGCTCAGGTGTCGTCCACGTCACTTGACCATGGTTCAAAATCCCTCGTGTAGCTGAACAGTGGGACGTTAATATTCACTCACTCACTCACCCAACGCATTCTCCGATGTTTCTGGTGTGGATTTGAATGAATTAGTGAGTAAATATTAACGTCGCACTGTTCATCTACATGAGGGCTTTTGGAGACGGGCCTCATAATTTTGAACCATGGCCAAGTGACGATGAGGACATTTGAGTTGGCACCTACTCTCCTAACTCCCACACCACACCAATGGGAGGACGTTTGATCCTCGAAAGATTTCACGTGCATCGCCGCCCTACACAGTTGGTCTTCAGTGTTACTAGGCTCGAACTCATGATACGCCGGCCACGAGTCCATTACTTTGACCACTAGGCTACCGCGGCCACGAGTGGATGTGAAAGAAACAACTCATTTTTGACACCCATTACAATTTTGTTTACATTACAAGGCATCAGTTTGAATCCATTATTGTTGGGGCACGATCAAAGAGCAGGGGAATTCATGGGCACCAACAAAATAATGTTTTCTTAGGGGTCTATGGAGGATTCTCCACCGGTTCCTGTTTGATGACTCGAGGAGATGGACTCGGATTTTTATTTGGCGCTGGAACTATTTATTCTTCCAGTGGCCTCTTTAAAAAAATCTCCAGACGTCTAAATTGAATGTTCGGGGGAAGTGGATCCGTCTGAGTATCCTTTTCATAACCAGTCACCTGGGGCGGAACCATTGGAGGAGATGTAGGAACTTTCTCAAGAGGAGGGGGGGGGTGAAGTCACCTCAACTTCCGCAGCAGTCGTCAAAAAAAAGATGGACCAATCATCTCTAAAGGTATATCTGATCTCTCAAGTAGAGACAATGAAACCGCAGAATCTATTTCAGCAGCTTGAGTCTCGGGAGAGGCATAAATAGTCCTTGAGTGTTGGGATTCCATCAGGCGCATTTCTTGCACCTTGTCCACAAAGTCTTGTACCTATATCCTCTCCAAGAGTGTATTCGACATCGACGAGTCTTGAATCTCCAAGATGGGAGAGGTTTCATGCTGTTTCAATTTTGTACACATGCATAGCCCATGTTGAGAGAGGTGGCAAAACTGGTCCCCAATGATGTTTGTTCAGCCTTTAAAATGTTAAAAACCAGATCGAGAGGCTTGAGCTTTGACTGTTTCGTAAAGACGGGGTAGTCTTTGTGAAAAGACAACAAGTCTTTGCCTTGAATCGCCAGTCAAAACGTTTGGCAAATTTGTACACTTGTGGGACCTGCCTAGTACAGTATTCACGTTTCCGAGTCGAAAGCATGTTTTTGCCGGCTCTTCTGACCATCACAGCCAGTGAAAAACGCTGATGAGACAAAAAAAAAAGTTGGAACCACATGAAAACACTGAAAGTGTGTAAAATGCAAACGGATGCTCTGGAGCTTTTAAATTCTTACAAGAAAATCTTTTCAGCACTCTAATTTTTTTTATTTATTTATTTTTATTTAATTAAGTAAGTTATTTTACAGATCAATAATGTTTATAAGTTGACAACTATTTGCAATTGTTCTTTTGTTTATCTGTTTTTACAGTTTGCTGATCTGTTGCAACTGCAACATGTCTTTGGGCATCTCATTGAATACGTTTATAGTGCTTATTCCCTACTCTCCTGATTCCTGACTTATGATTATGGCACCTTCTCAGTCTTCGTTGGACAACTTGATCACTACATTGGAAGGTTTAATTCCAGCCTAGGACGAAAACATTAACGACCCACATTTGAAATGTTATCGACGCTGATTGAAGTGTTCAGTCCACAACTTTTCAATCTTTGTGCTAATAGCACTCTGCAAATTCTCGCGTCACAGTTAGCAATGTACGCTGAAAACTCTGCTATTTTCCGTAAGTTATGAGTTTTCCTGCAGTAAATTGTCATCTTTAACTCTAAGTATCGCAGCTAGAAGTCTGGCTCTTATATTGGAAAATAAAAGACAATGCATTAATTTCTTACTAACGATAACGTGGTTGATAATTTAAATGGATTATTTTCCTGGGTTAAAGAATGCAGATACCTGTTTAACATAAAACTAACTTTCGCGCGAGAGCACCCATACACATAAAATATGCTTGCAACAAGGCACATGAATGACAGTTTACTTTTATAGCGTTAAAAATCGGCAGAGTAGGCTTGCGATCAGGTATAAGCTTTTGTTTTTTACGTCAATCCTGAGGCTAATCATGGTGCTTGCTTCGTCTACGGAGGCGGCTTAAGACGTGGGTGGTGTGGGCCACTGCCCACCACCTCGCGGTGCATAGGGCCTTGCACCGCAAAGCCGAAATAAGTTAAACGAAAAGTAAGGAAATTCCAAAAGTGCACGCCGAAAGGTTTTTTATAATTAATAAGAAAATTCTCAGTATCTTTTGCCATAAGATATCGAAAAATTGATATACATCTACTTTTTTAAAAACATATTCTATTTATCAGTGCATAATAGCATATGAATAAATAATTCGTGAAAATTTTGTTTTCCCTTTTCTCTTATTAAAAATTTCTCAACTATTTTGGTTCTGCTCATATTTAGTCTCGCAACATTAGCTGGAGTTAAACTGCTATCTCGCGGGGAGTCCCTGAGCATAGCTCGGGACTTCCCATCATTATAAAGCCAATTAAAGCATCGCATGCAAACGCAGTCTCGCTTCATGTTTCTTATCAAACTATAAATTTTAAAAGTATTTGCGAGAATAAATAATAGAGGTAATGGGCATTTTTTAAAAATTAACCAATCATTTCAAGATTATTCACTAAGAGAGGCATAGATAAATGGAGAAAATGGGAATCTGGTGCAGCAAAAAGAAAAAGAAGAGCGGAAACAAGTTGTATCTATCCAGGTTTAAAGTTCAGGTATGATGAAATTTCTCGGTCAGACTGAATCTGGCAGTACAGAATCAAATTAATTGGTTCCTCCGACTTCTCAACAACATTTATCCGTATCCGAGTCTCCGTTGAATTTGTAAGTTACTCCAGATACACCCACTATTGATACCAACCGACGAAGATCGGAAATAAAAAAAACAGGATCAAAAGCTTGCCAATCGTAATTCATTGCTGAGATTTCTGTGTTCAAGTTGAGTAACAAAAGTCACAATCAAGAAGAAGATATTGAGATCAGCTCTTCGCCTGTGAATAGAGATGTCAATGACGTAGTGAAACAACTATTTTCCAATTTTGACCCGGAATTATGTATATTTACCATGACAGATGCTCACCGGTCATGATATAGTTCAAAGCGATCCCACACAACATTCAAATAACAAGGATGAATATTATCCTAAATAGGATAATTATAGACACTTTTTCAATTTTAATTTTTCAAGAAAATAAAATAATAGTGAATCATGCTTGTTGGTTTATTCAAATTCTAATAGTAAAGTGCTTCCTGTTTTCCATGCAGACTATTTGGCAATTCACAAACTCAAATGGAAGAGTGCTGTGATTGGAAACACTTAAGTAGTATTTTACACAGACAGGAGAATACTAAGGAACGTATAGCCTACATGTTCCAATAGAAAACATTAAAGAAGGGAATAAAGCACGGAAAAACATTAAATCGAGAAAACGAAAGGTGAATTCCTGAATCTCAAAAACATTGATACAATTTGTTTCAGACTAATTGATATCGCGTAAATTTTTTAGCCTATTATAATCTGGCGTTTAATGGTCCCAGAGAATCTTTTAAAATAGACGATTTCACTAAGAATTCTGGAAACTTCATAGACTTATTTAAATTGATATCTAAATATGATCCTACGTTACGGGAACACATAAGTCGCATTGATAATAAACAA
Organism: Trichonephila clavata; assembly: GCA_019973975.1. NCBI lineage: Eukaryota > Metazoa > Arthropoda > Arachnida > Araneae > Nephilidae > Trichonephila > Trichonephila clavata. The sequence goes on along the minus strand of BMAO01029401.1, from coordinate 22,488 downwards.
CTCTCTCACCATTATCTAAGCCGCGATATTTGAAATGAATTGATCACAATCATGTCAAACACAGTTACCAGTGACGTGATTGGTAGGATAAAAGAAGCAAAATATTATTCTTTTTTACTCGACTGCACTAGAGACTGTAGTAGAATTTAACAAATGTCGGTCAGCTTAAGATATTGTAGTACATCAACTGGAAGTATAGAAGAAAACTTGATCCGATTTCTTGCTGTCACTGAAACGACTGGAGAATATTTGACCAATGCAATACTGGGAGAGCTAGAAAAAAAATAGCTTAGATATTCAGAACAGTCGAGGACAAGGATACGACAATGGTGCAAATATGGTAAGCATAAACAGTGGAGTTAAGACTCGAATATTAAATATAAATCCCAGGACATTTTTAACACCTTGCGATTGTCATAGCTGAAGTCTGTTATTGGTAGACGCAGCTAATTCGTCAGTGGCAACAAAAACATTGTTTGGTTTTATTCAGAAGATTTTTTTGTTGCTATTTTCAAGTTCCAGCAAACGCTGGAAAATTATCAAAGATAAATTAAAGCTTACTATTAAGCCTTTATCAGACACAAGGTGGGAAAGCAAAATCCAGTCGGTGAAAGCCCTATTATTACAATTTGATGATGTTGTTAAATGCATAGAAAACTTAAAAAACCAAACGGAACAGTCCGCCACTCTCAGTGATTGCGATTCCGTTTCAAATGAAATGTTCAGTTTGTGGAATTTATCGCATCATTACATGTATGAGTCATTAATGCGTGTCAGTACCATAAGCAAATTATGGTAATCTGTACAACCCCATTTATGTATTACTCTTGAACATTTGCGTACATTTTGAAGCTGCATCAAACAGTATCGACAAACTAGATTCGGAAAATACTTGTTTGACGCTCGTACGTTTAGTGAGAAAAGCAGTTATGATTTGTCAAAAGATTTTAAAAATAAAAGGGTAGCGAAAAAGAAAAGTATGCTTGTTTATGAAGGCGGTGATCAACCTATAGAGTTTGTCAAAAGCCGGCATGAAACCGACTTTTTTTTAAATACCATGATTGATTCTGTGATAAGCAATATGGATTCATTTGCTCATACATTTTGAAAATTTTGATTTTCTCTATGACTTAAACAAGTTAAAAAATATTCCAAAAGAGCAAATACTGAAAAACTGTCAAGATTTTTATACACATTCCTGCAAGTAGGTGAGAGCAGTGACTTCCAACCTTACGAATTATATTTAAAGAATTACAAAATAGGATCTCAGATTTACCCAACACCATTACACATGTGAAACTTCTGCTCCAATATGTCACAGAGAACTATTTGAAAGAAATTTCCCCATATACTTATTTTCATCAAACCTCTAATAATACAGTTCCATTTTATAGCGCCAAAAGAATTATAAAGAAATACTACAGAGAGCACTTCTGGTCTAAATTCAACCAAAAGAATAAAGAAACGGTGTGGTTTAGCAAACACCTTCATATTCCAAAATGGCCACGAGATAGAGCTGTAGCCGATTTTCGAATCGCCACTGGCCACGACTGCCTATCTAAGCATCTAAACATGATAGGCATTGCTCAGAGTCCACTTTGTAAACTGTGCGACTCCATTGAAGAAATGGACGCCATTCATTTGGCACGCTGCCGTGCACTCAACCCTGGATCCATGTGGAGCAGATATTGGGAGGCCAGACACAAAATGTGTGATTTATAGACTATACTGTGAACTTGTGTTTCTTTTCTTATTTTTTCTTTCATTATTTTTTGTGTTGTCCTTTGTTTGTTTTTTGTCAATATTCTCTGCTTCTCATTTTGTTTGCAGTTGTCTTGTAATCAGCCATTGGAAATAAAATTTAAAAAAAAAACTTATTTTCATTGTCTTTCGAATTTCATGAACGCTTCTTGTAAGTACAGCTTCTGTTGAGGGGAGCTTTTCATAATCAAAACTGATAAAAAATTATGTAAGAAATACAATGAGTCAGGAAAGACGCTCAGCTTTGACAGTTTTATTTGTTGAAACAGATATAGCATATAAGATAAATTACGAACCAATCATTAAGGATTTCAGCAAAACTAAAAGTAGAAATATTCTGTTACTTTAATTCTTTCTATTTTTCATTATTGTTTCATGATCCAAATAAATATGAGTAAAAGTTTGAGTTTTTTTTTCTTTATGATTTTTTTTTTATTTTATAAACCTTCTTCTTACGCCACTAGAGGGCCTCTCAATACGTACCTTGCCCACATTAAGTTCAGATCTCGCGCCGCCACTGTTCGTCTAAATGAGATGCAGCAGTTATGACTTACATTAAAAGACTGCAAAATAATTAATAATAAATATCTTAACCGATAGCAAACGTTCGATAGAGCGTCAATGGTGAAATCTTGTAACGAGATCTTCAAACTGAAACCCTCTTTCATAATTAAAAATGCAAGTTAAAAAATTTTATCACAAATTCCTAATATACGAGAGATGATCAGAAGGAAAAAAAGGTTACAAGCCACAGCATTTGAAAACTACATATTGTGGAGAAGTTTTGTTTCCCCAAAGTGGAAACAAATGGCGCTAATTGTTATACAGATGGTTTGCGGGTAGGTAGTGAAAGTTCCCAGATGGGTCAGGACGAATGAAATGGCAAGAGCTTTGGAAATTGGTCTCGTTTGGAAGTGCACGCCGTGATTCGAGTTTTATGGGCAAAGAATGTGTCCGCATCTGACATTCACAGTCAAATCGTGGAAGTTTATGGTGAAGAAGCAATGAACAGACAACATGTAGTGAAATGGTGTCACTCTTTTCAATCAGGCAGATAGAATGTCGAAAACCGCAATATGACAGGGAGCAGCCGGACAAGTTTTTCAACGAAAGAAATCAACACGGCACGAATTGCAGAAATTCAAAATGATCGACGGGTAACTCTGAGTGAAATCTCACCAGAGCTGGGACTGAGCTATGGTAGCGTGCATCATATCGTTTCTGATGTGCTGCGATATTCCAAGACAGTGCTGTGAAAACATCCGCCGAGACCTGGCTCAATGAACAGGACCTGATTCCTACCAAGACGGGTCAAACAAATTGGTTCTGTTTTCTGATAAATGCCTAAATAGACTTGGTTATTATGTCGAAATGTGATAGGCACGCATGCCTCTTAATTCCCTTTTGTATTTTCTGTGTATTGTTAATAGATATTTCTTTATTCAACTTGTAGCCTTTCTTTCTGATCACCCCTCGTACAGCTCAGCCACCACACTGCTTACGGTCTTGTAACAGCATCCTCTTCTAAGAGTCCCGGAGCTGCTTTTCTAAATTCAAAATTTCCTTAAGTCAAAAAAAACTCAGAGTTATATATACTTAGTAACTCATTAAAAATCCTCTCAGCCAAAGAAACCCAGTATCCTTGATTTGGAACTAAAATTATCTCTTGTTTATTTAATTTTTTTTCTAGAGCTTTCACTTCTCATAGCACCTTTGTTCTTGCTTGTGTTCAATCACCTGCTGATGTGTATATTTTTGTGTATATATGTATTTATATTTTCGTTTTTAGAATTTTAAGGCATTTGAGTTATATGACCCAATAAATTATATATAATCAATAAACTCTGTTTTAAAACTTCTGTGTGCTTAGTTTAATCAAGCCTTTCTTTCTAAACTGCTTAACAAATAGATCAGCTAAAAGAGTTCCAACATTCATCTCTTGTTGGAAAGGAATAATTCTCTTTTTAATGTGATGAGTGTTGATTCATTAAATTTAAAATTTTCAAACCAGTCGGTCAGGCTTTAACGCAGTGCGCGCCTTTCAGAAGTTCGGTTTCAAGCCCCATTACATTGTATATAAAAAATTTTAAGCATTTCATTAAAATAATCATCTTTACAGTAGTTTTATAATTCTACTTTTCTTCAAAAACTTTTGATGAGGTGGCATAGTCATGTTTGGAGTAGGAACACCGTTCGTTAACGCCATCACCATAGATAGCATGGAATAATGAATGAATGTATATATACTTGACATGTACAAACTTTAAATATTTAAAAACTTCGATATTGCATTTTTTTTTCGTATATGTATCTATACTTTATCAATTCGTATTTTTTTTTAAAATTACTTTTTTCATTTTGTTAAAATTGGAACTGATCAACTAAGTATTGAGTAAAAATTTAATAGAATTTTAACATAAAATCAATTTTATTCACCTTCCCCCATAATTTTTTTTAATCTTGGGTTACATAAAACCAATTCTCAGTAAAGATTTATTTTAAGCACTACACACAAGTTTTTAAAGATCAAAAATAATTTTTTTTTATCGAACGATATGCTTATTGACACTTACATTAATTTAGCAACCTTCCAAGCTGACGCGAAAATTTGTTCTGATCTATTAGTACAACTATATTATACTCCCCTACCCCCATTTTTCAAAACACTTTACATCCCATAATTCGGAAGCTCATAAACAATTTTTACAGCATTTGAAATTCAAATTTATTTTATGAGAAATCATAAGAGAAAAACAGCTTCAACAAGACTTTTTTTAAAATTAAATATGTCAATCAAGTAATTAATTACCTCACCAACATCAACATTTTTAATTCCCTTTTTTAGCTATTAATAATGAATCAGTTTTTGATAAGAACTGAATTGCAATGCACATTTTTTAAATGTGCATATTTAAAACAAATTTTCATCATTACAGAGTTCATTATGATTTACTTTCCTAAAAATAACATTTTGCTAATTACGTAGTGCACTTGAGCTCAAAACCAATTTCATAATTTACAGATTTAAGCAGATCTCATAACACAATATACTTTTTTTAAAAATTAAAAAATTAATAGAGGGGCAAAAATTCTTCAGCCAGCATACATTCTTAAGAATTTCTGAAGATATACATTAAGATAATTTTGTATCAAAATATTGAAACTATATTTTATTTAATTTATAAATATATAAATGCATAATTCTTTAATAGAAATAAATATTTCCTTCAATCTGATTTTTTTAAAATTTGGTAATTATTATATTATTACAGGATAATTTATCCCTTATTAATGTAAGAACACATTTATAAGAAATAATTTGTAAAATCCCTCAGTTTTACTTAATTTTTTTTGTTTTTTGTTTACTTAGTTTTGAACACATCTTTAAAAAATAAGTTTATAAATACATACAGAAGTTCAAAAATATTACACATTTTTTTTTAAGAAAATTTATTTAACAGAGTAAATATCATACACATATAAGATAGACTAGCATCAACACATTATCACAGATACTAACAAAAATATATGATAAACATTGCCATCAAACATTTATAAGGTTAAATATTCATGAGTTAATAAATGCTGCCACACACATACACATATTTAAATAACATACCAAGATATAATATTTTAGTTTGTAAGAAAATGCAAACATTATTAGACAGATTTACACACATTCAAATGAATTTCATTTCATGGTTGTTTCTATTTTTTAGTTTTTTAAATATTTAAAAAACACAGGAAAGAAACACTTTGGCTCATTTCTATAAAGTTTATGGGGAGGGGGACTTAATTATTTAACATTAACTTTTTCTTAAAATAAAATAACTTCAAAGATTTTTCCACAGATTTATAGTAATTCTTTATGCATATAATAAAAAAATAGTTTTAAGTATTAAAGCAGAGAAATATTTATCAATAGATAAAAAGTGATAAATTTAATTCCTTAATAAACTTATGCAGCCTCTTTTCATGCAAAAACAAAAATAATTATAAAATCAATTGGAAATTCTTTTTAATTTATTTATTCCTGAGATCTCAACTAATATTTTATTTATTCGTGTTTAGTAAATATAGCGATAGATTTGCATATATATTTTGTCTCTCATTCAAAAATATATATCATTTTTAACGTTTTAGCTAAAAATAATTCACAATATAATTGTAGTCATTTCACATTATATCTTTAAACTCTGTAGTTCAATGCTTTGCACATTACAGAAAACTTACCCTTTTGCATTTATAATTTACATAAAAATTTGTTAAATGAAAACAGGTTTCAAAAAATCAAAATTTGTACATTAGGCAAATTTAATTATTTCAAACGGTGCTTTATAAGAAAATTTTGTTAAAAAAATGATTTATACATATAAAAGTAAATCAATGAATTACTACTCATACATATGGAAAAACAATGGGATATATTTACATAATGATATAAAAGAACCATTACATTTTTAGGGGGGGGGGCGTTAGACCACATTGATACACAAAAAAATGTTTTTTTAACTACTGTTCAAAATCTTATTAAAAACGTATTTATTTTATTCAAGGTCTTGAAATATGCTAAAAGAAAACAAAAGTTACTGCCATCTGAGAACAAATGAAATCACTTAATCATAATGGGAAAAGAACTTAAATTTGAATGAACATACAAGATACAGTAAAAATTAAAAAGTACAGTAGAAGCTCTTAAGTTGACTTTGGTATGGTACACAGATTTGGAGATCGAGATATGAGTTCAGATATCATCCTCATCAATTGACTGTAGTTCAAAATTATTTTTATCCCTACACAATAGTTCCTGTATTTCTTCCCAGTGAAATGTTAATAAAATAATAAATCAATCCAAAATTGGCTACCTCCATATGGTGATTTAATTTTCCATTATATTTATGGAGGAATTACTTTTTTTCTTCTTGTCGATTACCTTTGAAAGTTGAATGTAGATAACTTGGACACTATCTTAATATATCATTAATATATAATCTCTGCAATCTGATGACATAGATATGTTCATCATCTCTCTCTCTCTCTCATGAAATAGAATATAGATTTTCACTTCTTTTAATAATTTAGCTTTATCTTAATATAAATCTCTTTTTTTTTTGTCTTACTACTGCCAAATATAAGGTTTGGCCAAATATCCAAATACTACCATACATTTCCCATTTCAAACCAATCAACCAGCTTATTGTTTATCACACATAGAAGATAACATTTTAACAAGAAGGATTTATCCCTATTATAAAAATTTCCTACAACCACTGAAAAAATTCACAATTCCAAATAAACTAGCTAAAAATCATCCAAGACCATACAATTTTTAGTGTGAATGAAATACATATTAGATAATCAACTCTAAAATAATTTTCAGGAATGTTGAGTAATAAAGAACTGAAAGGTGTTTTTCTTTGCAATAAGAAAATGATTTTGCTCATTCTCTAAAATTAGGCAACAGTAAAGAATATAGATATAATCAATACAATAGAGATTTAGTTTCACAAGGTCTCAAGCTGGTTTCATAGTCCCAAATGTGAGTCAACTTAAAGAGGTTCTACAGCAGTCAAAATTTTACTATAAATATAGTTATTTATCAAATAATTTGAGAAAAATTTAATTTTCTAACAGATTACTCCTTAAAAAGAAGTGAGATAGAAAAAATTTAAATGACTCACATTTAAAGGGTATGATTGTCATATAAATAATAGGGATAAAAAAGATAAATTATGTGGACCTCATGGTAAGTGTGTACCATGTTCTCCTATAAAATAAAACATATAAATAAATAAAAATAAACTATTCTGAATATGAATAATAAAAAATAAGCTCATTAAAAATTAAATAAAATAATCTAAATAAAAAATATATAATTTCAAATATAACAAACAATAAACACTAACAATGAAAATATGACTTTGTATCAAACAGAATGTAAATAATAAATAAAAAATTTCTCTTAAAAAAATAGTTAAAACTTGATATCAAGACAAATTTGTATTTTAAGACACAAATATATTCATTTATAAAATATGTATTTTATGTATGATGGTATTAAAAAATTAATATGATAATCACATTTTATTTTAGGTAATATTTACAGTTAGACCTCCATTTCACGAACCTCGATTTTGTGAACTTTTTCCTGGAACCAAGAACAGAAAACTTTTGAAGGATAAATCTCTATATAAAGAGTTTTCCACATCACAACCTTTTTTCGGGAATTAGCAATTTCGTTAAATAGAGGTCTGACTGTATATCTAAAAATGCAGAAAAAATATAATTATGGAAGAAAAAAGACCCAGTATAACAAAAAAACAGCACTTATGAATTATTGGTGCCATATTTACATAAATACTTACAATATTTCCACAATATTTACATATGACAAACATAGTCACTTTGATGATGCAAAGCTAAATGTGCAATTTTTCATTTTGACATAAAAATACAGTTATCACATTTATAAATATTAATACTGGTGCACCTGTAAATACCATGTCAAGTAGAGTTTAAGTGCATCCAATAATACATAAATATTCTTATAAAACTTGTTAAAACATTTTTAAAGCTTAACATTTTTAAGCTTTAACATTACTAGACAAACTATTCCTCAATTACTTTTCTGTGATATTTTTCTAATGTATAAAAGACATTAAAATTGGAGCAACATTTTCATATCCTTCAAGTTTTTCTTTAGAACCAAATTTACTTCATAATATAAATATATTTAAAAACCATACTCATTAAAAATTGTAAAACAAACAAAAAATTTTAGTTTTTTGCTAAAGGCCAGACAATAAATATTTAAAAAGAAATGTGAAATAAATATTTAGAAATCCAATGCAATAAAACATAAAAAAATTCTAATTATTTATAAAGATCATATAGCTTCACTAATATTTTTACTATAACTAATTTATAACTTGCATATTTTATTTATATATAAATATGAAAGCTTTCACTTAAAATATTCAAGTAATTTTTCACAGTACAATCACAAATAGCATTAAGTTAATGCTAATATGAGCAGATGATATTTCTATATTTGCTCATTAATCATATTTGCCAAATCAAAAACTGCTCCCAAATGCCATATGTTCATTTTAGCCAGTAAAAAAATATCTCCACATATGCTTAAACATTTTGTTGATAAAATGGGCATAAATCCTTGAAAATTTTTATGAAATCTTTCACATATACACCAAAATCTTCACTAATATAGCAATCAATGGGCTAATATAAAAGTACTAAGACTATATTACTTAAGAAAACAGACACAGTATGATTCAATTGTCGAAATTTAAATAAAATTTTTTTAGCCTAAATTATTTTTTATATAATTTTCTACAATCTCACAAACTTGGAAAGCTCTAAATTAAAAAAAAATTCAGAGTTATGATAACTTTTATGTTTTTCTTATTCACATCCCAATAGCAAATAAAAACTTTAAATGGATTTATCTCAGAAAGAAAAAAACTCATTTATCAGGGGCGTAGGTACCACCATATCTACGATACGGGGCCTCCAAGTTACATGGGCCCCAACATGGCACTTTAAAATAAGTTTTATTAACAAAATCATTTTACCAAAAAAGGCCCCCCCCCCCAGGAATTTTGATACAGGGCCCACTTGGGGCTTCCTATGCAAGTGTCATTCATCGTCATTTAAAATGCTTTTTTTCCTCTTATGCCTGATGCTTTGAATTTTTTTTACCTATTGCTAAAAGTACTTGTAATAAAAGATGGTATGCATATTTCTATCAAAGCAATACTTATTTTTTAAAAATTATTAAATTTACAATTTACACATTTTTTAAAGAATTTTCAATAAGCATTCAGAAAAAAAAATAGTTTACATACATCAATCATACTAGCAATAAGCCCATACCAAATTTTTTAATACATAGCTTGATGTATTTGTAAATCAAATTTCCTGTGTGCACATCAATTTTTGTAGGTGGAGCTTTAAAATCCCTTGATAAATTTTAAAACTTTTCTCTAAAAAACCACATGGTTAGTATTTTGCAATATTTTGAAAACAAAATCTGTTTTAAGTAATTCAGATATACATTGGATACAAGCAAAAAATTGTAAAAACCATGAAATCAAAGATTTTCATACAAATCGTACCATATCCCCTTAAGAAAATAAATATATAGATAAACAAAGGAACAATTCAGGAACAAGGATACTAAAATATAATAACATTTTAAAGGAACATTAAAAAATGCTTTTTTTTACAATGCTATAAACATATATTTTTTAAAAACTCAATGTTATGTAATTTATTCTTGAACATTTTAAAAAGGTAATTGAGCAAAGTTATGAGCTAAAGATTTGATGGTTATTTTAAGTGATATAATGCTTTGTTAAAATATGAATAAATAGAAATGGCATTTCTGAATCTATGAATATGATATAACATTAAAAGTGCAGCAACTTATATCTATAAAACCAATGCTACAATTTTCTATCATAAGGTGCAGTAAAGAATTGGACTTGCATGCAGTTAAAGACTGCTTATCAATACAAATGGAATCAAGATATGCATGTTTTTATGGCACCATTATTTCTACATGTTGCAAATCCTGAACAGCAAGAACATTTAAGTATTTTTAATCTAACTCACGACTTTCAATCCATATGTAGTAAGTATATCTTATTGTTAAATGGAAAATCTATCTTCTTGCCATTTTTGAAAAGAAATATTCCAACAATATTTTTCTTCAATCCAAAGATGACACCAAGAAACATTTACGTACATTCATTTGACTATTTCACTATCGCTGAATTAATAAAAAATTAAATGCAGCACCTTATAATATGTATTAAAAACTGATATATAATAATAGTGGCATACAATATCATTCAGTCTAATAAAATAATATCACATAGTTCATTTTAGGTGGATTTTTAGATGCTCTTGTAACCTAAAATTAATCCCCTGCCCACCTTTAAATTTATTTATATTATAATATATTCACAAAGAAGGTTGCAGAATACTTTTTCACATTTTATAATTGGGGGAAAATTGTGAAAATTTAATTTAACTTTTTTAAAGTGCAAAAATAAATAAATAAATCACAGTTTCAAATCTGTCAAAGGTACAAATTTATATCTTTGACAATCACAGTTTCATTTCCTTGTTGAAATTATCTTCACATAAACAAATAAAATTGCTGTCTAAACATTTTTTTAAACTTTTGAAATAATGTTTGTAAAATAGTCACAAAAAATTTCCGAGCCAATAAAAAGAAAAGCCTCTTCAATATCTAAATAGGTACAGATCAAGTTACTAGTTTTTGTGAGTCCTCCATCTCTTGGTAACAGTGAACCTCAGGTATGTTTTTGAAATTATACATACAGTGGCTCTCAAAAGTGTACGTACACTTATAACTTTCTCTATATAATTCTTAGGATTAAGTTCCTCATTTTTTTAAAGCCTGTCATAATCAAAAGTATTGAATTTACTGTCATCCCAACCAATTTGCTGTCAATGCTGAATTTTCTGAAACTTAATCCCAAGAATTTAGTTAGAACAGTGAAACTTAGAAGTGAAGGTGTTCTTGTGTGGGAATGTAGATTTGCTTCAGGATTAGTGGTAACTCGGTATTTTTTTTATCACATTGTGAATCATGAGCTTCATTTAAATATTTTAAAGAACAATTTGAAATTATCCACCCAAAATTTGGGAATTGAAGACAACTTCACTTTTTGACAAAGTAATGACCTAAAGCACACTGCCCTCAACATATGCTTCTAGTGTCTCTATAACTGTTTCAAATTCTGAAAACACCTTCTCAATCACCTGATTAAGACCAGTAGAGCATATTTAATGAGTTAGAAGCCATGACATAAAAACAAAATGTGAACTAAAAACAATAATCACAGAAAGAAAGGAGGAACATCGATGCAGGAATTAAAAAAAGAATGAAATTTATACCAGGACATTTTAAAATTGTTGTGGACACACTAAAAGATATTCTTATTAGTACTAAAAATATAAATTTTTAAAACTATGCTGAGATTGGCTGCAGTGATGCTAATATGCAAGTACCTATTTTTCTATTAATGTTAAGATCACACACCACTCTAATCAAAATGCAATTCTATTTTTGATTGGAAAAATTTTCAAAAAAAAAAAAAAAAAAAAAAAACCATTAATGTATGTTTATTACATTGCTTAGGATTTAGATTTTAAAAAATTCAAACATAATATAAAAAAATCAATTCCTATGTGATACATATATATTAAAATTTTGAACATGATTATGAAATATCACTATCATTTTAAGAAATATTTGAAGACATCCATCTCTTGATAAATAGGAAGGTATTAAAGCTCATAAATTATCAAACAAAAGATACATTTAATTATTTTGGAGAATGTTTGGCTTGATGTTTTAAAAGAGAAGATTTCCATGAAAAACTTTTGTCACACTGATCACATTTAAAAGATTTAGTACCTGTATGTGTTAAAACATGACGTTTTAAAGTAGTTGGTTGTCCAAAACCTTTTTGACATATTTCACATTTGTATGGCTTTTCTTTTGTATGAGTCATAGAATGCAGAAGAAATGCCCTTTTTTGCTTGAAAAATTTCAAACATTTAACACAAGTATAAGTCTTCTTTAAACTTTGGACAGATGGCTCTAAGCTTGTTACATCCAAATAATCAACATTATCCAAAGTTTCTATGTTACTACCAAAATCATCAAGCAAAGTGTCTGTATGATTTAATACGTGAGTTTGTAATTCAGATCTACTTTCATAAGTTGATCCACAGATTTCGCACAAAAATAAGTTCTTTTCATTGTGGGCTCGCTCATGCTTCAGCAGCCTATCACGACGAGCAAACTTCAATCCACAAGTTTTACATATATGTAGTTTATCTTCGAAAGCTTTTAAATAGGTTCTAATTTCAGCAGTAAATAAGTCATTAACTTCTTCTGCGGCTTCTTTAATATGTACTCTTACATGAGAAAGCAAGCTTATTTCTTCAGAGAATTCTTTTTTGCATACTTTACAAACGTAAGGTTTTAGACTCGTGTGAGTAATTTTATGCCTTCGTAAATTTCCTCGGTCATTAAATGCTTTTTGACAAATATTACAAATATAAGGTTTCTTATCTGTATGAATCAAACAGTGATTTTGGAGGTCTGTCTTCCGCAGAAAAGTTTTATCACATTCATTACAAGAATATTTTCTGACTTGAGTATGAATCCTAGAATGTATAGTGAGGATACATTTCTTTGTAAAAGTTTTGTCACATTTCTCACAATGGTACGGTTTTATACCTAAATGTGTCAAATAATGACCTTTTAAATAAAGCTTTTTTCTATAAGTTTTTTCACAAATAGGACAAACATAAGGCTTCTTATTCACTTCAACAGGAGAATTATCTTTTGTACCAATATTGGAAGAAGCTGTTTTGTAGGAAATATTCTTATTACTTTCAGCAGTTTTATTGTCATTAGCAGTATTGTTCACAACATCATTTGCACTAACTTTATCCAAATTATTAGAGGAGGTATTTACTTGCAATGAAGGTTGAATTATATTGATGGCATCACCACTGGAGATAATTTGATTAAGATTTTCCGCTACATTATCAATAACAGGCAAATCGTGGATGTTAGCTACATCATTTAAAATAAGATTTTCTTCCAAAAGCTCATTATCTGGAGGAATATCTGTATCAGATAGATCAACAAAAGTTTCAAAATCATCTTCTGAGCATTCTGAACCTGAATCACAATTTAATTTAGTTATAATATCTTGAATGATTTTCCTCAAAGAATCTTCATCAATATCTTTCACTGGAATTCTTATCTTCTTTGAGCTTTTAAATTTTGAATCATCATCATCATCACTTTCATAAAGGATTTCCAAGTCTCTCAAATTAAAATTTTTGCTACTAAAGATAGAATTAAAAGAAATTTTGTCCATATTTAGTTTTGAAATTTCTGATAGTAAATCTGAATCTTCTATTTCAAGTTCATCTTCTTCCATTTGATTAGTTTCAGAACTTTTTTTATGTAATGAAGTCATTTTTTTAGACATAGCACTTTCAGTATTTTCCTTACTCTTACTGTCTTTATATGCATTTTCCACTTGTAGCTCATCAATTTTTTCTTCAGGATCATCAGCAGAATCAATGTTATCTATTTCATCTATAGAAATTTTATCCAATGTTAAATTTTCGAATTTAATAAAATCAGAGTCAATACCTTCAACCATGATTTTATCCACATCTTTAATTGGAATATCACTATGTGATGAAATGTGTGACTGTAATTCATCACAACAGTTGAAATTTGCATCACATACATAACACTTCAATAAATCTTCATTTGTATGTTTAGAAATATGAGTTAGAAGAGACATTTGATCATCAAATAATTTATCACAAATATTACATGAATAAAATTTTCCATCACCAAATAAATTAATACCTTCAATATCATCATTAAGAAGAGGGTTACAGGAAAACAAGGCTTGCACATTTTGAATGTCATTATTCAGCTTTTCAGAAACATCTGAAGTTTTGGATGTATTTTTACTGGTACTCATTTCTACAGGAAAATTATCAAGCATCTCTTTAGTAATATTACATCCATCTTCAGAAACATCAAAGTTATTGTTCATAAATAATGATAATGCATTTTCTTTGTTTATTTCATCTTCTATTTCAGAATTATTAATAAAGACATTATCATTTTCATCTACTGTTAATTGAAATTCTATTTCAGAATTATTAATGTGGACATTATCATTTTCATCCATCATTATCTCTAGATCGATTTCAGAATCATTATTAATGCCATTATCATTCAGATTTCCCAATATATCTTTTCCAGGATTGTTCAGATCAACATCATTTAGATTCCCCATTATATCTTGTTTAGGATTGTTAAGATCATCATCATCATATAAATTTGTTGTTATAGCTTGCTTTATCTCAGGATTATCAAGATCATCATTTATATTTGATGCTATCTCTAGCTCTATCTCAGGATTATTATGATCATCTAGATTTAATATTAATTCTTGCTCATTGTCAGAATTAAGACCATCCTCATTTAAATTTGCCACTATCTCTTGGTCTACCTCAGAATTATTAAGATCATCTTCATTTATATTTGCTATAAACTCTTGATCTATGTCAGAACTATTAAGGTCCACATTTAGATTTGCCACTATTTCTTGGTCTACCTCAGAATTATTAAGATCATCATCATTTATATTTTCTATGAATTCTTGCTCTATGTCAGAACTATTAAGATCCTCATTTAGATTAGCCATTATCTCTCGATCTATCTCAGAATCAAAAAGTTCACCATCATTTAGATTTTTTATTAACTCTTTCTCTACCTCAGGAATATTAAGATCATCTTCATTTAAATTTGCCATTATTTCTTGCTTTATATTGGAATTATAAAGATCATCCTCATTTAGATTTGCTATTATCTCTTGCTCAATCTCAGGATTATTAAGAACATCTTCATTTAGATTTGCCATTATCTCTCGCTCAATCTCAGAATTACAAAGTTCATCATCATTTAAATTTGCCATCCCTTGCTCAGTTTCAGAATTATTACAATCATTTAAATCTGCTATTACTTCCAGCTCCACAGCAGAATTAATAAAGTCACTGTCACTTAAATTTATTATTATTCCTTGTTCCATTTCAGAATTATTTAGGCCACTCCCATTTAGATTTGCCATTATCTGTTTTTCCATCTCAGAATTATTTAAGACACTATTATTTAATTTTGTTAAAATCTCTTGCTCTACTTCAGAAGTGTTAAGAATAGTTGCATTCATATTTGTCATTAGCTCTATCTCAGAATTGCTGAGAATACTTTCATTCACATATGTTATAATTTCTTGTTTCATTTTAGAATTATTAAATATGGCATGATTTAGATTTGAAATTATTTCTTGCTCTATTTCAGAATTATTAAGAATACTGTTATTCAAATTTGTTATAATCTTTTGCTCAGTTACAGAATTAAGGATTTTTTCACTGAGATTTATTATTTCTTCTTCCATGCCAAAACTAAGAACATTGTCTTTCAGAATGGCCAATTCTTGCTCTGGCTGAGAATTATTGACTTTGTCATTTTGATCTGTTGACACTGTCTCTAACTCAGAATTATTAATTAAAATATCATTTGTATCCATTATTTTCATTTGTTTTTTCTCAGAATTATTATTACAGATATTTTCAGCAATACTAAGTTTTGAAGGTTGGAATGCACTTTTCGCTTTTTCTTCCACTTTTAAAACTTCTAACTTATTGGTATCAATTTCAGAAAAGGAATCAATTTTATCACTTAAAAGGCTACTATTTTGAATCTCTTCATTAATATTTTCAGATTCAAAAAGAAATGCTTCATCGTGTAAGCTAATATCAGATAAAGAATCACTGCCATCTTTTATTATTTGCTTCACATTACAACATTGAATGTTATTTTCTGAATCACTGAGTATATTAGAATTTAGAGTTTCTAAATTTTCACTTACATCAATCACCTCTGTAATTATTTCTGATTCGCAAGCGCTACTTAGCTCGTTTTCTTTGACTGGAAAAACAGGTATCTCTTTGGTCTTTTTTGTGTTATGAGACACTTCTGAACTTTTAAAATTATTGGTATCTTTTAAAACTTTTTCATCATCTAAAATGCTTTTCTTTGTATCAAAACTTTTTATCCATACCGAAATCTTTTCATCAATGTGTTTTGGTAGATCCTTTTTTTCCACAGCTCTCTTTTTCTCAGATTCCTTGGTTAAATGTTTTACTTCATGCTTTCGGAGATAAGTTATATGTTTAAACTCAGCGTGACAGATATCACATGTATAAGATTTTTTATTTGTGTGGATAAGTTTGTGTTTCTTCAAGTCAGCTTTTCTAGCAAAAGGTCTGCTACATATCTCACAAACATGAGGCCGCTCAGTAGAATGAATCGAAAGATGGACAGTTAATGTGCATTTTTTTGTAAAAGTTTTGTCACATATATCACATTTAAAAGGCTTTACCTGTGAATGTACAAGATAATGATTGGTTAGTCCAGTTTTGCTACTGTAATTTCTGTCACATAACTCACAGGAATATCGTCGCTCGTTATTGTTACTTTTTTCTGCACTTGGTATAGTTTGTCCAGCTGTTGCAGGTGTATATACCGTTGATTTTTTATGCTTAGATTGTTTCGTAACAAGGTCTTCATGTGTACCTATATCAAACAAAGTATCCTGAGACATTTTAAGAATTATTAAAAAATTTCAAAGAATGTTCCAGGAAATAAGAGAATTACCATAATTTTCTGAAATTTTTTCTAACTTTCGAAAAACATAATAATAAACTGCTGCATTGAACTAACATAGGAATTTCTTTTTCTCAAATCAAAAAATTCCTTTCAGTAAAAATTTTTTGTTATAAAGTTTTGCGGGATGAGGAGCAACAAAGGCAGATAGCCTTAGATGCATACCGAAACCAAATGTAAACATTATTCACAGTTACAGTTATATTTTTCCTATTTTAACATTGTGTAACAGGTGCATTGCATGAAAGTCAGAAACAAATTTTA
Organism: Trichonephila clavata; assembly: GCA_019973975.1. NCBI lineage: Eukaryota > Metazoa > Arthropoda > Arachnida > Araneae > Nephilidae > Trichonephila > Trichonephila clavata. Next base: position 5,132 of record BMAO01029401.1, on the reverse strand, counting down.
AAAAAAAACATGTTTTAAAGAATTATAATATAATTGATACATATATCAATTATCTCCTATACTAATAACTGAAAGAGCTTTGAAGACGAGGAACCAAACGTAGAGCCTGATATGAATTTGATAGATCAAGAAACAATTTTGATAAACAATTAGAAAAGTACCAAAAACTGGAAAAAAGAAATAGGAATAAAAAAAGTAATGTAATCAGAATATAACAGTACAGTAAAAAAAATCAGAATGACACTGCTGAAAACTAAAGGTATAGATAAAGGGGACATGAATGTATTATTTCTTATGAAGCTTAATTCCCCTCCCCTTCCCTTAGCAAGATTAAAACTTACGAAGTTCATCGCCAATATCCCTCGCTTTGCTTTTTTTCGCATTAATAAGCCGTAACACACTAACCTTTCACCTTATAATTAATACCTCAAAAATCATGCCTTTCATGTCAAACTTAATAAAGAGCTCTTCGAAATACGTGTAGCGGCTGCATCTTCTATTGGTTGGCCATGGGCAAACTGAAAATATTGTAAATATCATATTCATTGGAATGGCAACAGTGTAAAAGTTTCGATTTGCACAAACAAAGTAAATAAATACCGAGTATATTATAACCTGCTGATAAGTTCCTTCTTAATCAATTAATAACACTGCGAAAGCATGTTTGTAAGAGACAGATTTAAATATTCATGCTTCATTGGTGAGTCCCGGACTCAGGTAATTTATCAAGAAAATGAAAAGCGAAAACGAAAATTATTCTTCATCCATTGTTGCTAGAGTTAGCATTAAACCACCAACATTTTGGAAACCAGATCCGAAAATATGGTTTTTGCAATTAGAAGCACAATTTCGAAACGCCTCAATAACAGCTGGCCAAACAAAATATGATTACGTTGTTAGCTCAATAGAAGCCGAAATTCTAGCTCAAGTTACGGATATTTTAACAAATGAAGACTGCAAATATACCACAATTATATATATAAAGAAAGACTCATTTCCATCTTCGCTGAAACTGAAACTCAAAAGACTAAGAAGTTACTAACCGATGTTGAATTGGGCGATAAAAAACCTTCTCAGCTATTTTGTGAAATGAGAAATTTGGTTACTGATAAGGTAAGCGAATCTTTTCTTAAAATTCTGTGGCTTTAAAGGCTACCTACCAAAATGTCAAGTATATTATCAAAAAATGGGGATGACTTTTCAAAACTGGCAAATATGGCAGACAAAATGTGGGAGATAAAATCATCGACTTATCAAAATGTTGATGCAGTTAAATAGCCTAGCAACGAAAACATTTTGGAAAATCTGCAAGAACAAATTGTACAGCTTTCTCTCCAAGTTGACGAATTAAGTAAAAGGAGGGTTCATAGCAAACAGTGGTTTAGAACTAGGTCGCGGAACAATTCCGTCAATGGACGCAGCAGTAATGCTTTTACCATGCAGGATTTGGCGAGAGGGCTTACAAATGCGTTAAACCCTGCAATTGGCCTATCCAGCACACAGATCATACACAGGGAAACTAGACCCCCAGCTCTGCCAGACGACAGAGAGTCCAGGGGTGGAGCTGTGTCGTCTTTATATTCAGGGAAAAAAGACCAATACCTAGTTTTTAATCGATACGGGTGCAAAAATTTCTGTGATTCTACCTACCCCTCAAGAAAAACGATCCGTCGCCTAACTCGAGCTTTTCGCCGCCAATGGAACCAAAATTAAAACTTATGGGCAAAAGTTGCTTAAGTTAGTAGAGCTTTCAATTGGCCTTTCATGATTGCAAATGTCATCAAAGCAATAACAGGCATGGACTTTCTTGCCCATTTTAACCTTTTGGCGGACAGCAAGAATCGCAAAGTTATGGATGGGAATCACTTCCTTATCCACTATTGGTAAATCTTACAATAATGTCGGAGAAGTAAAAGTATGAAGATATTCTTAAGCGCAATTCTCTGATCTTGTTCAACCAACACTCATCAATAATAAAATTCAAAGTCATAACATAGAACATTTTATCGAAACTAAAGGTGCTCCAATCACCGCAAGAGCCAGAAAACTCTCGTCAGAAAAGTTGAAAGGGGCAAAAACGAAATTTGATTTCATGTCACATCAAGGTCTTTGTAGGCCTTCTGAAAGTCGTTGGGCCAGCCCCTTGAACCTCGCCTTAAAGAAATCGGGTGACTGGAGGCCATGTGGAGATTACAAGTCCCTTAATAACGTTATCAATCCAGATTGCTATCCACTGCCATTCCTCACGGACTGTAGTTCTGTGCTACAGGGAAGGAAGATATTTTCATCCATTGACCTAATTAGAGCTTACCAGCAGATTCCGGTTAACGAAACAGATATTCCTAAAACGGCTGTAACAACTCCATTTGGGCTGTTCGAATTTCCACTTATGACTTTCGGTTTACGCAATGCGGCCCAAACCTTTCAAAGATTCATGAATATGGTGTTATCTAATTTGTACTTGTGTTCTTCTATTTAGATGACATTCTAATTGCCTCTCCAGATGAAGAATTACATCGCGAACATTTATTCACAGTATTTGAAAGGTTAAATAACTACGGTTTGTGTATAAATGTCTCTAAAAGTGTGTTTGGTACGTCAAAAATTAAATATTTGGGTTATGAAATTTCACGCACAGGAATTCGCCCTCTTCCGTCGAAGGTTGAAGCGGTACAAAGTGTACCTGAGCCCACGTCAACCACTAAACTGCGCAAATTCCTGGGAATGGTTAATTTTTACCACCATTTTATCCCAAATTGCACCACGCTACAACAACCTCTCACGGCATTATCAAAAGGAAAAAGCATAAGCAGCAAAATACCACTGACATGGACCGAACAGTCTCGCAAAGCATTCACAGACCTTAAAGACGCCCTATGTCATGCCGCAATGCTGGTGCATCCCTTGTGAGCTGCTATATGTCTCACATGCGATGCCTCTGATACAGCCATTGGTGCTGTAATTCATCAAATTGAACAAGTGACAATACGTCCGTTAAGCTTCTTTTCCCGTTCCTGAACAGATACTCAGAGAAGATACAGCGCATACGATAGGGAGCTCTTGTCTCATCTACACAGCAATAAAACATTTTAGGCACATATTAGAAGAGGGAGATCCTTCATCATTTATATGGACCACAAACCTATCACTCTCACCTTTCAGCAAAATATAGATAATGCTTCACCAACACAAGCACGGCAGTTGAGTTATATTGCTCAATTTTCAGCTAATATTCAATATGTAAAAGGAGAAGTTGCCGATGCTCTTTCTAGGATTAATACCATTTCCATGCCATCCCCAATCGTTTATACACTCATATCGGAATTTCAAAACAATGAAGACTTGAACATATTAAAAAACGTCTCAAGACTCAAAATGGTTCAAATTCTAATTCCGGGCACTGAGAAAATCTATTGTGATGTGCCCACTGGCAATAATCGCCATACATTCCTCCAAACTTCCCTAACAAGTATTTTCATCGATTCACAATCCATCGCATCCAGCTTTTAGAAATACAAGGAAACTAATCACTAAAAGATTCATATAGCCAAACATCAATAAAGATTGCCAAAAATGTAGTAGATCATGTCTGGAAGGTCAAAAATCTAAAGTTCAATGTCATACGCATTCACCTCTATCGAATTTTACTGAACCACTTGAACGATTTCAAGATGTACATATCGATATAGAGTTGGGCCTTTACCTACATGCCAAGGGTTCAGATATCTGCTAACGATGATTGATCGCTTTTCAAGATGGATTGAAGCACTGTCTATGACAGATCAATCAGCAGAAACAGTTGCAAAAGGCATGATCTCAACCTGGATTAGTCGTTTTGGAATTCCTCAGCGTATTACGGCGGACTAAGGAAGACAGTTCGAGAGTCAACTTTTCTCCTCTCTAAGCAAATATTTTGGCTTTCAAAACTCTATAAAGACCGCGTACCATCCGCAATCAAATGGGTTAATCGAAAGGCAACATAGAAGTGTAAAAGCTAGTCTGAGATGTCATTTACTGCAAAGCAAATTTGGGTGAACTCTTTTTTGCCTTTTGTTCTTCTTGGAATACGCACTTCTTTAAAAGAGGATATAGGATATTCTTCAACCGAACTTTTGTATGGAAGTCCACTTTGTTTCACCTGGTGAGTTTGTTACCAGTATTTCTAACGTCCAGCACTCGGAATTCGTTCAAGGGCTTCAAAGAACAATACGCTAGATGAAACCTTCAGATACTACTACTCATGGAAATAAAACTGTCTTCGTGTCCAAACAGCTTCTACAATTGCTCTCATGTGTTTATATACAATAATGCGGCCAGCTCATCCTTACAACCTGTTTATTTTGGTTCTTTCGCTGTGAAAACATCGAGCTTCAAAATACTTCGATGTCGAAAAAAGGAATCGTAAAAAGGATTTCTATCGACAGACTGAAACCATGTTTCACTTTGAAGGACACAGAGATCTCAGAGAGAACTAGAGAAAATATTTTGTCATCCGAAGCTCTTAGAATACTCCCACATCGGAACCTCCAGAGGGATCACCACTTGCAAGTAACCAATATGCAACCCGCAGTGGCAGGACTGTTAGGTTCTCATCTTATTTAGCAGACTATACTCCTTAATATCTCCTGATCGTTTTCACTGGGAAGGGAGTGTGTAGCGGCTGCTCTTCTATTGATTGGTCACGCGCAAACTGAAAATATTGTATCACATTCATTGGAATGGCAACAGAGTAAAAGTTTCAATTTGCACAAACGTAAATAAATACCGAGTATATTTAACCTGCTGATAAGTTCTTTCTTAATCCATTAATTACTCTGCAAAAGCAATTTGTAAGCAATAGATTTATTCACGCTTCATACGCTTAATATAACAAGTTGGTTGCAAGTAGAGTAGGCGACCCATTCCAGGTGACATGGGATTTTTTCTCCGTGTCTTTTTTATCATTTCCCCCCTCTACACCAAGGGAACAGCCTGCTGTTTTAAAACCTATTCTTCTAAGAGAGGGAATTACCCGAGTCCGTACTCCAACCAGAGTCCAATTTTTGCTATTTGTAACCTGTAGTAACAGGTTGTTGATAGATGAAAGGAAGGCAAATGAACTTGGGTATGTTATTCCTTTTTCAACGAGAACT
>BMAO01029400.1:0-16416 GCA_019973975.1 Trichonephila clavata | reverse complement strand
TTTGGGATTTGGAGCAACAAAGGCTATACAAAACTAACAGGTATCATTAGGTTAGTTAATGTCAAAATATTTCATCTTCTAGATAAAAAATCGGAATGTTGATCTGTTTGATATAGCTTTCTCTAGTAACTCTTTGAAGGTGATATTGCAACCAGGATCAATTTTGAGAAACGCTTTAAGGTGTTTTCGAGGTTGAGTATATCTGACACATCTTAGTAAAATATGCTCCAAGTCATTTAAACGATTACAAGAATTACACATGCATTATCCGTTAAATTAAATTTTTGAAGAAGTCCTGGGGTAATGATCATTTTGCTAAAGATTCGAGTGCATAAAATTTTTTCTCTTATATTATTCGTCCATTTAGAGATGATGCCAATGTTTATAATATTGCCTACATTTTCAAAATACTTGCTTAAATAAAAATTATTATTTGCTTTCTTAAATCTCTCTTGATATATTTTTTACTGATGTCTTCTGAAGCAATCCAGTCGATATGAACGTCAGACTTTCAAGACTATTAAAGATAACATTAAGCGCAAAGGACGCTGTTCAAAAATCCCGACTCGAACGGAATTTCCCTCAATAACCTTCACGTCAGTTCCTTTCTTCCAGAGAGGCCGGCCTCTTCACAATGGACACGTGACTATGCTGTCGTTTGCTTACTACTATTGCAACGAATATTTTGTTCTTTCAGATTCACATTGTAATTTTTAAGGTGTCTTATTTTGCTTAAATGGTTGCCTTATCAGTAAAAAAAAAAAAGGATTATTGTTGGAGAAAAAAATCATTTTTTTTAAAACCCGACAAAAAATCTGAGTGCTTTGAATCGTACTTGTTATTTATCTAATATATAAACTTCTCCTGTGTCACAGTGTTTGCAACCAAACTCCTCCGAAACGACTAGACCGATTCTTATGAAATTGTGTGCATATATTCAGTAGGTCTGAGAATAGTACGTAAACTATTTTTCATTCCTATATTACAATTAGTTAAAAAGATATTAATTAAAAACCTTAAAACGCTTAATTGTCTTTCCGCTGTGTGTTATTTTCGCCGTTTATTTCGATTGGCGTTGAAAAACGGTTTTCGCACCGGATGTGCGACTTTTCTCTGTTCCACCATCCAAATCACTCTGCTCATAGGTACAATATCAAAATAGATGTCTATAACAAATCAAAAAATCACCAAATTTGGCGAGTGAAAAAGTTTTTTCAGCATTTTTTTGTACATATCTTTAATACAAAAAAATTCATTTCTTGCACGTTTTATAAAACAAAAATATCTAAAATATTTGCTAAAAATTTGATCTTTTACTTCGTTAGCGTTATTCAAATAAATGAAACGAGATATATGAAACGGCTTGACCAATTCTTATTTGTGCGTAGATTCAATAGGTCTGAGAATAGAACGTAAACTGTTTTATATACCCCTAAGTGATAAGAGTGGTCCGCCCTAAATTTTAATTTTTTTTTTTGGACAAAATTTTTTATTAATTTTTTGAATGATTCCACATTAAAAAATACATACAACCCTAAATTTTTATTTTTCTACCACCAACCCCTATTTTTGATAGCGATATTAGTACTTTAATAATTTTCTATTCTTGCGTTCGACTATTTATCAGTTACCACTCGATTCCCGCCAGGCATCTATCTACCGGTGTCACTCCTCACCCCGTAAACACCACAGAGTAGGGATGAGAAAGGAGCCGGTCTCCTGTCTTTCTCAGATAATAAGCTTTCTCTCACTCAAGTTTAGGGCACAAACCGTTTTTGGCCATTATTATTTATTGTGCCTCAATCGTAGCAGTGACGCTTATACTTATCATTTTACTTTCTCAGTGCAACTCTCATATTAAATATATTCTTATACTAAATGTATCATCAATTTGCAGTGCTATAATTATTTGTTCCCATTTTGCTCAAGATAGTTCTCAAGTTCAGTTAATTAAGTGATCTCGTATAAATCAATAGTTTTTTAACACATATCACGAGCTCCCGCCAATAACAAATATTGTGTTTCCTGTACAAACCATTTCTGAATATTTTCAGACATTTACGAGTTCTTACTTAATAATTTTAGTTTATTTATTATTAAACTAGCTTTTACCCGCGGCTCCGCTCGAGTTGATGTCTTTAAATAACTGTCAAAGTCGCAATCATTATCATTATTTTTTATTGCATGACTGGAACCAATAAAATTTAAAAATTCTAAAATTGAGCTTAGTTTAAAAAAACTGAAAACGTAATTTATTATAATAATTAACAACAAAAATGCAGTAACTTTAACTATTAATATTTTTAAAAATCGAAAGTATCTACGTTTGATATATAATTCATCTTCCATTTATTCCACTTTCTTCCGATTACTTTTTTTTATAATATATTTCCCTCCCTCCTCTGCACGTCGTTTAAATTTTCAATGTTGATTTTATGGACCATAAATCAAAACTTTTTATGAAACTGTCAATTAATATTACTATAGAATTTTCAATATCACGCGCGCGCAATTCGCTAAAACTTATTTCGTTTCCCTTTTTAAAAAGTGGGGGGAAATTTGCATTAAAATATCTGGATTGTCGGAATAGAGAACTTCTTAGCCAACTTGGCGATATTTCTCAAAGTTTGAGTTTGACATTTAATAAACGTAAAGTAATAAATGTTAGACATTTTATAAAAAAACCATTTAAAAAATTGCTTTTTGTAAAGATGCCAAATTACACTTTGTTTCAGTTATTTGTTACAAATGTGAGAAATTTTTTATTAAAACTTCTATTATTGACCAAATGCATAATTTTGCGCCAACTTGGCGGGGAGTAAGCAACGTTCCACGGTTTTACCCGCATAGTCCCCGTTCCCGTAGGAATACGGAGATAAAATATACCTTATCTTACTCGCTGATAATGTAGCTTTCCATTGGTGAAAGAATTTTTAAAATCGCTCCAGCCGTTTCCGAGATTAGTCGGAACAAACAAACAAACAGACAGACAAAAATTAAAATTTTTTTTATATAAGTACCTTACATACCTTTAAATGCATTTAGTAAAAAGCTGCTAATTTGAAATTACAAACAGACACTTCAATTTTATTTATTTATATAGATGACAATTAATAAAACTTTAATACTCAGTGCGTGTGGATCTACGGTTATTTTGCTTCGTAATTTCAACCCACCACGGCTGTGAAATGGCACGCGATTAGTCATGAAAAAATTGATTGAAAACACAAGTTTCAAGAAGAAAATATATTACTACCACGAATCCCTATTATTCCCACGGATGTGCCAATTGAATTGAAACGGATTCAATTTTCATTTAGATCGGCATTCGCAATGACAATCGATAAGTCTCACTGCCAAACGAAGTCTGTTTATGACTTAGATTCGGGCACACCGTGTTTTTCACACGGACAGTGAAACATGGTATGTTTTCGCATGGATAAACCATTTAGTTTGCTTGTGTTGGCTAAAGATAGACTCACACTAAAAATATCGTACACTCCATTGCACTAAGAGACTGATAATGTTATTTTTTATTGTCATAATTTGTGATAGAGATGTAATTTGAAATTTATTGTTTAAAATAATAAAAGTACACAAAGATTTCAAAAAATGAATGTTTGGTGTTTTGTTACTTTATATAGGCCGTCATCGTTCACAACGCTCCATTCCTCTTTCAGTTATATACCTCATTCCCACACACTTATAATGAGTTAGTTATTTTTTATTTGACTACCAAATATTCAATAGAAATAATTTATGACAAAACAACGTTTGTTGGGTCAGCTAGTCTCATCTTGTATATAATTTGATATGCGTTACTGTAACTGGGTTGTTTATTTGGATATATTACTTTCAATTTTAATTACTAAATCTATTTATGCTTGTTTATGTTTCGAGTTCTCATAGTCACATTATTAAAATTGATTTCAAGGTCAATTTTTCTTTTAAAAAATACTTTATGTAACTTGAGCTTTTTCATTAATTTTTTCTGTTCAAGATAGTGTTGAAATTGTTTGTAGATACTCTCAAATGTATGTTCTGTAAAAGTTAGTTTGGATTTAGGTCTGCGATCTCTGGTTATATTTTTTTAAAAAATCTTGTGTTTTTTCGAAGTTTAGCTAGAAAAAAATAACTATTAAAAATCAACAAAGAAACAGAATTTCAAATCCATACTAACTTTGATTCGCCATAATACATTAAACATAAATCACTTAAAATGACTAAAAAATTTTAAAAATTGGGCATTTTATGAGTTTGAAAAAACTTAAATTCTTTATTTTTTTAAATAGTGAAATATAACTGGTCAAACTGACTTTTTGCTTTCAGAATCAACTTAATATAATTTGAATATAAAGCATAAATTGTATTTTTACTGTTACTGTCTCCAAAAAATACTTATAATTGAAGGTACATTTTAGCTTTAAAAACAAAGTGTCTTATGCCAATTAAAAAAAAAGACCACCTCAATTACTGGAAATTATTTGTTAGGTCTGGTTGTACAATTTTTCTTGTTTAAAAAAATCTTATTTTTGAATGCTGTTACTGAAATATATTCAATTACTTTAATGATCTAAAAAGTTTATGGAATGTCTAACACAACAATCTTGTAATTCGTTTTTGTTTTAAATTCACATATTTTTATACACTCATGCCTATAAATTAAGGATGATGAAGTTCAGGCAAAGAAAGAGACAGAAGCAAAACAAATTAGACTTATTTGTAAAGTCTATTTATTAAACAAAAGGTAAATGGCAAAAAAGATGCTATATGTTTGACATAATTAATAAAAATTTCGATTTTTACTCCCTGGAGCAAATTTTAAAAAAGAACCTATTTACAAAAAACAGTATAACATGGTTAGTATGATGGTTAATACGGAGTATATCTCCCGGACAATGCAATACAGGCCTTACAACGCCTACGCATGCTGAGTATCAAATTATCAATCTGATCTTGGGGAATATTACATCACTCATCAAGCAATGCCCTCCGAAGTCCTGGTAGACAGATGCGATGGGGTTGACGGGCTGCAATTCGTCAGTCAAGCATATCCCACACATGCTCTATTGGACTCAAGTCCGGTGAGTATGCTGGCCAATCCATACGGGTGATATCCTCCGATTGAAGGCATTCATCTACAATGTCTGCACGGTGAGGACGGCTTATCATCATAAACAGAAATTCAGCACCCATGGCGCCCCGAAACAAACGTACATGTTGTTCCAGAATGACATCCCGATAGATGTGGCCTGTCATCGTTACACTCTGAACATACAGGTCAGTTCTGGAACCAAGAATAATTCTTCCCAAACGAGCCATCCTGCACCACCGTAACGATGTCGTTTAATGGTGTTCTCTTGGTGGTAACGGGTACCTGGCGCTCTCCATATGAAAGTCCGGCGAGAATCAGACTGCAAACTAAACCTGGACTCGTCGGAAAACATGACACAAGACCACTGTTGCGGTGTCCACAATGCATGCTCTCTACTCCAGGTTAATCGCAGGCGGCAGTGAGCTGCGGTAAGGGGAACACATCTGACAGGCCTACGAGCATATAGACCAACGTGCCCTAAGCGTCTGTACACGGTCTGCCCTGAAAATGCCGCACCGGTAGCTGAAGAGAGCTGAGGAGATAGGTCTGATGCTGTGCTCCGTCTGTTTCTTTTGGCAGTAACTGCCAAATACCGGTCCTCCTTCGGCGTTGTAACTCGGGGGTGACCTGTGCTGTAACATCTACTCACTTTACCATCATCTTGGAATCGTTGTCAAAGCCTGGAGATGACACACTGGGCCATTCCAAGTTCCTTGGATACTTCTAGCTGGGTATGTCTATATTCCAGTCGTCCGATAATTCTACCACGTAAAAAATCATCCAAATGTTTCCTTTGTGCCATAACTATGCGGTTATTGCACTAAAGCGCCTGTGAACAATTTTACTTCTTTGCCACCATTCCTTATATACCCCTCTCTTACACTCTTGTCATTGTGACGTACTATCCGTGCCATCTGGTGGTTGCCTGTAATTTGCATATTCCTCTTCAAGATGTGTGTGGTAATTGTACAGGTGAAATTTTTATTTTTGAGATCATTTTCTGTGTGATTCTGAATTATCCATAATTTATGGACATGAGTGTATAATGTTATTCATCATTTAAATTGTACAGAAGTATTTGTTTGGCTGACATGATACATTTTTAATTTAATTGTAAATGGTAATTTTATGCGACTATTCATTTATATATATATTGTATTGTATTTTACCATTCTAATTTGCAATTCATTGTGTTGTAAAAATAAAATTCATTTTTTCACCAATGGATGAATGTTTATTATTAATCAAACACTTTCATATTAATTCGCTCTATTATGAGGTGAACAACGGCCTAAGAAATAAATTTTTTTACAAGTTTAAATTGTATTTTGAAACTATCTTTTGCTTATAGATAAAAAAAAAACATTTTATTATTTTTATAAATTATATATATTTCAATAAGAAAAATATATTTAAAACTGAGGATATTTGAATTTCTGAAAATTATTCTACCTTTTCTGATGATACATTCATTTCCTTAATATTGCATAATTTAGAAAAATTAAATCAACATGTTATAGGCACTTTACATAAAGAAAAAAAAGTATTATTTGTTATAAAAACTGTAATGTAAATTCTTAATATAGTTCATACTCGCATTAATAATAATTTGTGATCCAAGTGTCGCATACCCATGCACATGTTTATTTATTGCATGATGCTATTTTTATATAAATTTTTTGTTTGATGCTTAATATATTAAGTGCATTTAAGCTTTCTGAAGGTAACTTTTTAATATGCTGAGAGAGCTCCTAACACTTGCTATAGTAACTGCAACTTAAGAGATAAGTATTAAAACAGTTAATACATGTAGAAATAACTTATTGTATTTATTTAGCATGTATTGCGATATATCTTGTGTAATATTTAAATCTTTTACTTTTAAAATCAAATTCTGTTGCTAACTCATTTCATCTACATTTTTGTTCTAAACTTTACAAAAGTCTTGAAACTTTTCTAATTCATGTTTTACGTTGGTTTTCAAATCAGAATTAATATTTGGTGTACTTCTAAATCTAACTGTGCAATAACTGTATTAATATTGCAGTGTTATAGAAGTAACATCTAAATTCCTCTACCGGGTTTTTTTGTAACTTGCTAAATGATGCACTATTCTATTTTTAGAGTTTTTTTTATTTTGTTTACATGATATATTAACACACAGGGTTATATTTACTTAATAGTTTTATTAAACTAAAAAAAATTCCATTATTAGCCGTTCATATTACTTCAGGCGTTTCCACAAAGTGAGAGATTATTAAACGCTAAAAATTGAATGACATGTACAACCCTTTGAAATATCAATTTGTGTCGTTACATTTCCTTATTTATAAAAAGTTTGCTTCATCAATAATTGAACATGGCAAACTAAACACCCATTATAGCCTCCTGTAAATCTTGCAGATAGTACTTTTTCCATTCTTATTACAAGTAGCAGTGAATAATTGAATATATTGATTTATTGCCCTATGTTGACGCCATATGCATGCACCACGTTTTATTTTAATTATTTACCGAAACGTATACAAACCTATTAATGGGTTCGTAATTTCATATTACATGGGTTAAATTAATGTGGAACACAGCATTTCAAACAGATTTTTCCCATTCTAAATGTTTCTTATTCTAACTTATTAGAGATATAGTATTTTCTTTCATTACTTTAAAAAGTCATTTCTAAAAAAATTCCAAACTCTTTTAAAGGATAATTACTAAGTAAATCAGATAGTCAAATATGGAGAATGTTATTTTATAAGAATCATTTCAGATATCTTTACATGCATAAAACATTTACATGCAATACATTGTAAACATAAAACTCATTTTCATCTAAGAACTGATCGACAATGAAATAAAAGTTTATTTTGAATTTTAAGAATAAGTAGGCAAACTTGATGTAAATATATTATCATATTTCATAGAAAATTGTTATTTTTGATCTCAAAATACTGAAGTACTGGAAAAAAATGAGAAAATTCATGCATAACATTTTCGATATATATAAATTTACATCCGTGTAAAGAACGGTTATACCAGCTAGTAACATACAAGTACAAAGGAAAAGAATTATGAACTTTCTATAGTATAGTCTGTAAGCCATTCTTACGCAAAAGTATAAAATAAAAAACTACAAAATTAATTAAAAGAACTAAAATAACTAAGAGCTATATGTAAATGTATCAAGAACTATAAATAAATATACCAGCTAACACTAGTTGAAGCAGACGAATATCTAATTAGATATAAATTAATTAGAATAAAACAAAAATTATATAAAAGAGTTTTAAGATAAATTCCTAACAAATATATATACTAGAATAATGTAAAAAATACAATGATGTCATATAATTTAATTATATAAAGTTAAAGTACAAGAATGTCAACAGCTTACGTATAGGTTCTACCACGGTAATGAATAAACACGTGCAACTGTTGCCCTTGTTGTCACGTGATTACTCGCTTGGCGCCAGTCGGCCGTGAATTTAGTCCATTACATTAATACAAACTTTAATTAGAGATAAATGAATTCGGCTTTTTTCCGAAATTTTTTTCTCTTCAGATGCAGTACATCATGTTTATTTTTTTAACGAAACAGAAATTGTTCAGTAACAGGTCTAGTAGTGGTTAGTAAAGCTGACTGCGGTGTCGTAGGGACTGGGTTTGAGTCCCGGAGAAGGCATGGACATTTTTGTTACAATCCTTTCTTCTGTCTGTGTTGTATGCTCCCGTGTGATACATTGCATGGTGTACGAGATTTATAGATGTTTATAAAAACTACTACACCAGATTGTTTCTTGAATTGACTCGATTCATCTGACTTCATAATCACAGAATGGTGGGCTGAAACAATAGCCAAGTGTTTGATTCGACTAAGCATTTTGGCGGCATTTCCAGATTTCCATCAACAATCATATAAAAGATAAAATCCTTTTTTTTTCTTTTAACTAAACAAAAGCAAATAATTTATATTTTTGTATGGATTACTGACGGTTTTATAAATATATATATTTTTTAAACTTCACAGTAATATCTCCATTTTTAGTTCAAAATTACAATTCGTAAATTCTCGGAACAGCTATCGCTGAATTATGTTGCTTGGCTATCGATTCCGGTCGCCAAAAAACACCTATCGCTAAATTAAGATGCTTGGCGATTGATTCCGGGGTTGTCAAAAAAATTGACATCACTAAGTGTTCCTCCCCTTTTCTATTATTTAATACTTAAGCAGGAATTTCTTCAATTGAATGATCCATAGTTTTTTGAAACACAATGTGGCTGACAAAATAATTACTAAGCCAAAAAGTACACAAGACATGAGTCAAAGAACAGAAGTCTAAACTAAGCTTAAATCTAATACTCTAAATTAAAATTATGTATATATTTAATTACTATACGAAAAGCAAAAGACTAAGAAATATATTAAAAATATTTAGAATACTAAAAAACTTTAAAGAATATAAAATAATAATGTAAGAAAATTCCAAAGCTGACGCAAAACTACAAGTGTAAAACGATTAGCTGTTATTGCTTACTTGATCACAGGTTAATAATCACGTGATGATGGTCAAACGATCGCAGCGCCCTCTAGTGATGCATCTATTCTCATTTTTGCTTCTCTAGTGCTAAATCCATTCTATTGGTTTGTACTTTCTTCAAATGAATACTTTGTCTTTCTTATAATTCAACAAAACAATTTGTGACGGGTGTTTCCGCGTCAATCTTCCATTAATCCTCTTGGGCAACTTTGGGGCCAGCAATTATTCTATTTCACAGCCTCCTCGGGAAAAACACGAGATAGTGATATGCTAATGAATTCGACTATATAAAGTCTAGATTTATTAAGAAGGAGAAGGAATTGCCAATTTGTATGTAAGTATCGACTACGGATCTCTTCAACGAGCTTAGCGCGTATTGGATAGTATTTGATATTATTAATAATTGAAGGAGTCAAAGAGATTAGATTTAGTACCGACCTGAGGGTTCGTACTACCGTAAGGGTTCGTCTCATTTGTCAATTCTGTTAGCTGATATTACTTAGTAGGGAATATTAGATTTAAAGGTTAGAATTGAATGTTAGAGTTGTGTATCAGGATTAATCTAGGGAATTGAATAATCACTCCAGGGTTTCTACTTGTAATTTGAACTTGTAATTGTTATCTGTGTGTTGTTAATAAATATTTCAAATTATGGCTTCCTTTGGTGATAATATGTTTCCTTCCACACACCAGGCGCGCCGGGAAATGTGAACCCAGTCCAAGAAAGGACAGGGCCACGACAAATTGACAGAATATTCTTAAAGTACACTGCTGACCACCGTAAATGCAAAACCCTGAAGGAAGCACGCAAATAACATGAAATTTACAACATGCATTAGCGGAGGTGAGATATGCAAATGATTAGGATTTCAGGGCAGACACTCATCACGCATGCCTGTAGCGCCACTTCAAAGCGCTATTTAAGGCTTGGAGATTTCGACGATTTCAAGTTCGGCAATTGTGTTTTTCTTGTAGTTTTTTCAAAAAACGATCAATCATGTCTCTTAAAAAGCAGCGATCAGCTTTTGATCAAGTATCCGAGTTCGACAGAGGAAGGATAGTGGCCTACCGAGATTGTGCATTATCTTTCAGGGAAATCGATAGCCATGTTGGAAGAAACCAAACGACTGTAATGCGGATATTTGACCGTTGGATGCAGGAGGGTATGACGGACCGACGTGGTCGTTCACATGCACCTCAGTGCACCACTTCACGTGAGGACAGGCAACTTGTGCGCATGGCAGTGACGGATCGCTCAGTCCAATCATGAGCCATAGCACATCCATTGAGTCTGTCACGCATCATTCAGTGTCTGCGCGTACCATTCGACGCCGTTTAAAGCAGAGTGGTCTGTCCTCAAGACGTCCATTGCTTGGTCTACCCTTGACGCCGAACCACAAACGTCTCCGCCGCCAATGGTGCGATGAAAGAAGGATGTGAGCAGCAGAATGGAATAAAATTGTCTTTACGGACCAGTCACGCATCTGTCTGCAACACCACGATGGTCGGATTCGAGTCTGGAGACACCGTGAAGAGAGGATGCTGAACAGCTGCGTTATGCACCGCACACTGGTCCTGCACCGGGTATTATGGCATGGGGGTATTGGATATCACTCTCGCACTCCTCTAGTACGCATTGCTGTACTTAAACAGCCAGCTCTACAACTCCGAGGTGTTGGAGCCAGTTGTCCTTCCTTACCTTCAGGCTTGGCCACAGCCATATTTCAACAGGATAATGCGCGACCACATGTGGCACGCATTTTCCAAAGGTTCTTCGTCAATCATCAGATTCAATTGCTTCCCTGGCCGGTTCGCTCTCCGGATCTTTCGCCGATAGAAACATGTGGTCCATGGTTGCTCAACGATTGACCCAGATTACACCCCCAGCTGCCACACCAGATCAACTTTGGCAACGTGTGGAAGCTGCTTGGTCTGCTGTACTCCACGAACACACCAAAAGTCTCTTTGAATCAATGCCGAGGCGTGTGGCCGCGGTGATCTCCAACAATGGCGGCTACTCTGGCTCCTGATTCTGCAGGAACCACACTTCACAGAAGTCTATAAATTTAATAATTTGATACTTGGTCAACATGTTATCTACAAAATAAATTTTGTTGTGTTATCTCTTGTATTTCTTGTTTTGCATTTACGGTGGCCAGTAGTGTAATACAAGGGATTTTTCTTTATATATTTGAGCGGCTTATGAATTTCATGTCGCATAGGTGTTTTTTCTCCTTTTTTTACGTATGTGATGTTAATAGTATATATGAATTCGGGAGAGGTATGTATAAACTATGCATTCATGTTATTTGCATATTTCCTGTTTATTACATTTATTAAAATTTATTAAAAGTACTTAATTGTAGTTCAGTGTATAATTGTTTAATTTTAGAAATCGATATTAATCGGAACGTTTGTTTTATATTTATGTTTTGAAAATATTGGATGCAACAACGAAAAAGTAAAATTCATACTAACAGAAAAAAAAAAATCATACACGTATCTGTCAGATTAAAGATTTTTCTTGCCTTAAATAAAAACTATGGAGTGCATATTGCAAAATACCACATCTTTGGCATTTTTCAATCATTATTTGAATGAATAACCGTAATCTTGTTGTTGTTGTACCACTTGACATTCTTTTTTTTTTAAACTTTGGTAAATTAAAATTTTTTTATGAAAAATTTATCACAAATTTGAATATTACTATTGAAAAATGAAGGTGTATTTTCTAAATATTAAAATACATATATTCGTCAACTTTTTGAATTTTTTAAAAATATCCGTTTAACTTTTAAGAATTTTATTATCTCAGTTGCAATTAACATAATGACTATTTGTTTTCGAAAGCTATTACAGAGATTCTCCTTCAGTGTATCAAATCTTTATTCTTTGTCTACTCAGCATGATTTTTATTCATTTGTAAAAATTTTGTCTTAAAATAGTGGTGTAGATTATTTTGTAGTTCAATTTGTGTTGTTTCAGAATGATAATTTGAATAGTCAAGATATAAAAATGTTTTTGTGTAATTTCATCCACCAAATATAGGAGAACGCCTGCCATTTTTTCAATTCTTACTATTAATTCACACTCTCTCTATATTTATATATTTATCTTGGTCAATTTTCAATCGCTAATAAAATGCATTTTAAAGCCATCAATTAAGCTGAAATTTTATATACGCGATTATTTTAGATGACAATACAGTAATTTAATTATAATTAATAAAAATTAATTGATTAAACTAATTTTTTAAAGATTTACAAATACATCCACTTGGCGTCATTTTTGGCTACTTAGCGACCATTTTTGCGACAAGTCAAAACTTGTAAAGGTTTTCAAGTTTCTCAAATTTTAAGGCTCTCATTTGAGCTGAAATTTTCAAGATAAGTATAAAATTTTGAAAATGAAAAGCCCACGGGATTCATTAGTAATTACTACACTTGTTAAAAATTTAGTATTGATAATTTAATTATCAAACACATTGCGCACTACTGATACCATTTTTAATACGTTTTACAATGTAAATGCTATCTACTGATAATTTTTGGTGTTAATTATGGTTATATTGTTTTTTTATTAATTATGATTAAATATATGAAAAATGAATAAAATTAATCCATATCAGAGGGTGAAAATATTAAACATCTTTATATCCGTGGCTCATTCCGCTCTAAATTACACTAGCTGGTATACCCGGTAAACTAAAAAAAACCCATAGATATTGAAGGTAAAGAAACTTCTAATGAGTTAATTTTAAGTGAATTGCAAAGTAAACATCAAGTAAAGAACAATTTAGTAAATCAAAAAGCGAAATCAATTAAATAATTAAAACTGAGTTGTACAGTATTTCCCGAGGTCATTTGTCAGTCAATACGTAAAAACAGTATCTAAATCAAATTAATAAATATTATCATTTATGCCACTGCATTTTTACTCACTGTTTTATAGTTCTAAGGCATCTCATTAAATCTATCTCTCATCGGATTCTTTCATTCCCAGATACAACTGGATAAAAGACTACTAATCTGAACTTAAAAATATAGACATAAATTATTTCTCTGACAAACAGAACTAAATACACTACTCCCTAACGAATTTCTCGTTGAAAGAAGAATAACATACCCAAGCTATCTACTTTCCTTCATCCATCAACACCTGTTGCTACAAATTTAATAATCAAATACATTGTGCACTACTGATACATTTATATTATGTGAATGTAAAAATGCTTATTTTTTTTGTTTTGTTATATCAGAATGTATTTTGATTTGCTTTCTTTAAAAAAACAAACATTTGAAATCTTTTTATTTTCGACATTTCAATATGCTCGCGCCCTCCTTTGTAAGGTTATCACGCCTCCTAGGAAGGCGCGCCCCACAGTTTGAGAAACGCTGCATTATAACTGTGTATGCTTTTGGAATATGTTCGTTAAAAACTAGGTAGCTTCCACTACGAACAATTAAGAATTAATGATAGTTTTTGAAGCAGACACAACGGTAAAACTCTTATTCACTCATCAACATATTCTACGGACTGTTTAATGCAGATATTTTGTCGACATTTGCTCGAATCTGATGGTTGAGCACAGTCAATCAGAATCCCAGAGAAAGTTATAAATAAGAATGTAATAATCAGTGTTAAAGCGAAGAGAAATAATAAATATCTTACAAACTATGCATGCGGTTTTTGGGAAATATTTGAGCAACAGACTGCTTCTAAGGGATTGCATCGTAAGCTGTTTAGCCCCCCCCCCATTATTATAAAATGAATCAAAACAGAGTGCTTAATACTTTTAACGTGGAAAATGAGGCTGGCGTTTCAAAAAATAGTGTTCGTAACACGGAAAAATATACAAGATTAGAGTTTAATTTCATACATTATTTTGTTTAATTTAATTGCGAGGGGAAATTTAAATTAAACTTATCAGAGGATCAATACATGTACATCAGTAGTTCATAATCTAGATTTGATAAAACAAAGGTAAAAGTATTTCAATTTAGAGCTATTCTTCTGAAGTATTGGCGTGCCCATTAATACAGGGTGTTTCATTTTGAATGGGACCAAAAGAAAACATGATTGTGAACGTTGTAATTAATATATTTAGAAAATTCAAATTTACCTCAAACTACATTTATTCAAGTTCTACAGGTGTTAATATGTGCCCTTCGGTGACAGAAAAATGTCTGACGGTAATCAATCTCCTGCCACCCGTGATAGCATATCACGCTGATGTTCTAATGTTGCATGGACATTTTCCGTGCTCCCCAAATCGCAAATTATGCGATTAACTTTGCCACATAAGTGGAACTTGCTTCATCAGTAAACACAGTGTGTTTCGAAACATTCACATCGAGCCTTTCTTGAAATTTCACACAGAACTCTTTCACAACGGTTGTCAGTAGGTTTTAACTGTACATCTGATATCTGTAGGCTTGAATTGGAGACGCTTCGTAAAACACACACGCAACGTTGTGTGAGGACAGCCAGTTGTGCACCTGCACGTCGGTTGATTTTGAGGGACTCCTAAAAAGAATCATAAATTCTTCACCACTTCGGGTTTTGTTTCTTTTCGTCCTGGCTTTTGTTCTTGCACAAGCAGCCGGTATCCTGGAACTGCTTCACCTACCTGCTTATGTTATGCCGATGCGGTGGTTCTTTTCGAAATTTCGTGCGAAAATGCCTTTGCACACAGTTACCGAGGAGGTTTGGCCTATTCGAAAACGCCAGTACGCTTTCTCCTGCATGGACGACATTTTGTTTAACAGCGCTCTAGCGGTGAATTCGTCATTCGATAATTTTTCCCTGTTGTCAAATAAAACTTGTATAATTGTAGTTGCAGAATAAATTTGTTTCGGCTGAGTAAATCCATTCAGGCAGTCAAACTGCGCTATTCTTTTTGTCCATTCAATATGAGCATCCTGTAAACCATATTTAGTATCTTTGCCATGACTGTTTATGAAAAATGGATTTGAGTGAATGGAAATAAAATCTATAAGAATATGTAGAGAAATTTTTGTAAAAGAGCTTGAAATGAAATCTAATTCAACTCCAAAATTATTTTTGTTTTTGTAGGAAAGATATTTTATAGGGGAAATTTAAATTCATTTTGGTTGGTGATAGTTAAACTTTTTCTTGCAAAATTAAAAACCAAACACAAAATAAGTTTTTTTAAAAAAAAAATATCTCTTTGCATATGCGTCATAAGCACTCAAACTCGGGTATTGTGTGGTAGCTTTACAACAATCAATAAATTTGTATTGACATTTTTTGTTGCAAACTAACGACCCTGCGAAATGGAAAAGTGCCTTCATTTTTATAGGAAGTTTAAATTCATTAGCTCTTTAGTTCAGGTGACAGTTATAAGATGCTTATGAATATCAGATCTGTTTTTCTTTTTCTTTAGAGAAAACAGACAAACTCTAATTTAAAAAAAAATCAAATTCTAATAGTTCTGTAAATTCAAAGTCGAGGAGTAATTATACCGAAATATCCAGAAATTAAATAGTGAGCTTCAAACAGTTAACAACTGAATCATAGGCTTAAATTCTTTTTTGTCATCTTTCATAATGATTTAAAATTACGAGATCTAATATCAGTAACATGCTAGTTTCAACGCATCATTGATACAAAACCACCACTTAGTGCTTATTGAATGGTGTATTTGATTCTCATTAGAGACATTTTACCGATTTTGAAGACTCAATAGGAAAATGAATACCTGAATGGATACCTATTAGGTAGGTAGCTACATTAAGCATGGACGCCATTCATTTGGCACGCTGC
>BMAO01029399.1:0-19206 GCA_019973975.1 Trichonephila clavata | reverse complement strand
TAGGAAAGTTTCGCTTCATGGATAGGTGCACTATCATCGTGGAAGATTCCATCTCATGCAGGAAACAAAGTTTGCATCATAGGATGGACCTGGTCTGCTAAAATTTCTCTATACTTCTCCCCAGTGATCCTTCATTTCAGGGTTACGATTGGTCCAGCTTACGTTTGGCCAGGATATATTGGTACATAATACGGCTGCCCATATTTTGACAGATCCACCTCCATTCTTGACAGTTGGAAGGAGACATTTACGATCATACGCTTGTGCAAATGTCCTTTAAACGTGCACCTGTTGTAGGGAATAGTGTGAAAGGCGATTTGTCAGAACTTATTGCTTTTTTCCTTTTATCAATCGACCAGGTTTTGTGAAAGTGACACCACTGTAGATGATGAATGGCATTGTGACAAGTGGCTTGGGGACTGCTGCTTTGCCGTAAATGTTTAGTTTTTGAAGGCGATTTTAATTGTAACCACTGACACTGGAAAATCCGGATGCTAATTGAGCTTTGCGGTCACTTTTGCTGCAGTTGTTCGCTTTTTAGATATTACAATCCCCTTCAACACTCGTGGGTCTCTTTCACCGAGCTTCTCTTTCCGTCCACTATTTTGCTTTGCCGAGCTTGTGTTGCCGCGCTTGTGTATGTTGTCATGACTTAAGACACTATGCCTCTAGATACGTATAAAAGCTGGATGTTTCGATCATACTTGTTCTAGGTAGACAGGTTCCTACAATTTGGCTTCTTTTTGAAAATTGAGAGGTCTGACATTTTTACGCTTTGAAAAAAATCCAAGGCTTATATAACTTTAATAAGCTACCACACATACTACCAGAGTATATAGATTTCTATTTATAAAAAATCAGATAGTTATTATTATATTTAATGCTTACGAAGCGCATTCAAAAATGTCACTTAATCACATGTGTTTCGATTATTTTGACAAACGACTTGTATGTCCGATGTGTCAATCGATTTTACTGTGGTTACATAGAGAAGATAAGGGGCAAGGGTAAAACTGTTGAAATTGACGAGAGCAAAACTGAAAAAAGGAATATGATAGGGGACATTTCGTAGGACAGTGGGTATTTGGTGGAGTAGAACGCGAGGCAGGTCTTTTTTTGTGGTTGCAGTGCATGACAGGAAGTCAGAAATACTTCTCGGCCTTATTGAATCATGAATCGAACCAGGAAGAACTGTTATTTCTGACTGCTGGAAATCTTATGAAAGGTTGAGTGAAAGAGGTCGTAAACACCTAGCCGTTAACCATTTGCTCGAGTGAGTGAGAGTGAGACCGGCGCTCATACCAATAATATTGAAGTTATTTAGCGTCACTTCAAAACTTCCTTGCTTGAATACGATCGACTTGATAAAGACTTGAAGGATATATTGTCAGGTATTAGTTTAAGAAAATTTGTTTCGCATTAAAAGAGGATCCTTTCCTTAAATTCCTTGAAATATAGTACGTAAAATAGACTGGGTTGACTGACATTTTGTTTCGGGAGGGGGAATGCAGGGATCGAATTTATGATCTTTTATAACATTTCTCAATCAATGATTATTACTTTTTCCGCCGATTCAATAATTTTTTTCGGTTTAAAACTTTATTTTTTAAAAAATTTCATCGTTTGAAATAATGCATTTTCAATATTTTACTTATATTTACTTCTTTCTCCGGCATTTCTCAATTCCTCATATTCATTTTTTTTCATGCTGTTCTGTGGCCGCGGTGGCCGAGTGGTCTAGGCATCGGATCATGGCTAGCGTGTCATGAGCGATGCACGTTAAATCTGTCGAGAGCTCAAACCTCCGTTGGTGTGGTAGTTAGGAGAGGGGTGCCAGCTCAGGTGTCGTCCGCGTCACTTGACCATGGTTCAAAATTACGCGGTCCGTCGCCAAAAGCCCTCGTGTTGCTAATCAGTGCGACGCTAATATTCTCTCTTTTTCTCCATGCTGTTCTCCACAAAAAAAGTTAGTAAATTTTTCATTATTTTTATTTCATTTAAATTCTATGCATTTCAGCATTTCAAAAGCTTTCGTTAGGAAAAAGTGATTCTTTAAAATTATTTTCCTGGCGATTTGTTACACTTAGGCCGCCATCTTGGATTCCATATCACTTAACAACAAGCACTGCTTGGCGCGTCGCTCTACGATATCAAATTAGTCACATTTTTTTGTTGTTCTCTATTTAATTGCATTTTGCTTTAGAATATTTTTTAGCATATTTTTCAGTCTTCAATGAATTAAGCATATGGTTTTCTATAATTTTGTAATGTATATGTATATATAAATGCTATTGAAGAAAATGGGTGCATTAATATTTCTGATGATATTAATTTTCAATGTTGTACGAAGTACTCATATCTAGAGTATTTTGATAGAAATACATTTAAAATAATGAAAGAAAATGAAGGAAGAGAAGAATGGATATGCAGTTGCAATTAAACTTTTCGTTAAATGTAAGGTATTTACACATGTGAGTTGTCAATCGATTGCACATAAAATGTATATCTTTTGAGCTTTAGATTTTATGAATAAAATCTATTCTGAAGCAGATTTCTAATAACAGCAATCTTTTCTAGCGATTAACAGACATGGTTTTTCCTGAGATGTGTAAAATGCATTTTCTAAAAACACCCAAATTCATGTACAGTCGACTCTCGATAATTCAAACTTTCGATAATACGAACCTCTCGATAATTCGGAGTATATGGTCCCTCAGTCCCTAAAAAAAATTCTTGATATTTCGAACTAAAAAATTGCGTTCTGTACACTCAATATTTCGAAGTAAAATCTGTGGCTGGCCAGACTACAGTACTCAATAATTCGAAATTATTTTATAAAACTCTCGACAATTCGAACTCTCACTATCATGTGCAGTCCTGTAATATACAGGTTGGAGCTTACAAGTTTTGCTTTGTGTTGTCTCTGCGTGTCTCCCCTGTAACGCAGCCCCTTATGACCATCTGCCTGCTACTCCTTCTTATTGTTTTTCGGTGCCTCAGACGAAAAGACACTTTTATTGTTTTAATTCCTATAAGTGGACAATAGACCAACCACATCTGTTGTCAGCCATCTATATCTTTCGTTTAACACATGGCCCTGCTATTCATTCATTCAGAAAGGATGGCCCGCTATTTTGAATAGATGCGTAGGTTTGTTAATGCATGTATTGAATGTATTATTTTAATACAGGGCTTGAAACTTCTGTATAATATTTATACTGTATAAAATGTACTTTTTAAAAATACTTTAAAATATTTTTATACATATGTACAACTGTTGTTTTATTACATAGTTTCAAATTTAAATACATTAGAAAAAAAATTTCTCTTTCTTTTTTTGGGGGAATTTTTTCTACCCTCTTGATGATGCGAACTCTTGAAAATTCGAAGTTTTTCATTGGTCCCTCCAACTTTGAATTATCGAGAGTCGACTGTATTTGCAAAACTAGAAATAAGATATGTAAATATCCCGTTGAGATTGATTGTTTATTTATGACACACTCTACAGGAACACTAACCAGAGCAATTGGTGTCGAGTTTCGTAATTCTGATGTGTTGGCAATTGGCAATTCTGATGCGTTCCGGCACACACATCGCCCTTTTAACTTTTACATCCCGCTAATGTGAGGAGGACCGTCACCAATAGCCTTCGCGTTGCCTTAGAGTGCGATATTAATAACAACAAAATTAATCAACCTGCTAATGTGAGAGCTTTAAGTCACGAAAAATTTAACAAATATTAGCTCTGCATCTCGATGGATCTTTAGTTACAGCAGGTCTCGAATCCACGACTGGATTGCAACATTGTCGGCTGAATAATATATATAGTGGCGCACTCAAAATTTTTTCGAGGGTTGAAAGTCCACCATTCTCGTATCATACCTCGATACGCTACCAAACATATTCTTTTGATTTTGTCGATTTTGGGAACAACAAACAGTAAAAAATAAATTATTGAATAAATAATTCGCATTGATTAATAAAACACATTGTTAATAACAAATACTTAATTAAATTTTATGTAGTATACATATAGGATTACCATCAATCAAAAAAAAAAAAAATCAAGAGCTATGGGGAGGGGAGGGGACCGGACCTATGGATCTCCCTGTCTGCATCCCTTTTTTATTTTATATAATTGTAATAAATTGTATCACAACCAGAGGCGGATTAAGGTAGTTGGAGGCCCCTGGCGGTAAAAGGTTGGGGCCCATGGGCTTAAGAGTCG
This sequence comes from Trichonephila clavata, assembly GCA_019973975.1. Taxonomy (NCBI): domain Eukaryota; kingdom Metazoa; phylum Arthropoda; class Arachnida; order Araneae; family Nephilidae; genus Trichonephila; species Trichonephila clavata. Next base: position 14,978 of record BMAO01029399.1, on the reverse strand, counting down.
AAAAACTAAAATAGTGAAAAGATTCATTTACTTTAAATTCTCAAAATAAAATGTAGTGATATAATAAAACTCATCGGCTAAAGAAAAGTCTCAACTGTATATATATATAAAAAAATTAAAAGCCTTACTTATAAGAGCTTTTAAGTTTTGCTATACAGTTTGATTTCTCCTTGGCAAATTCATCAAATATTTTTACCATATCAATTTTGTCCAAAACATTTTATTCTGTATATAACATGGCCATGTTGTTCAATTTGTCTTTTCTCACATAGTACTTCTTAAATTATTTTTAATACGTTTTAAAACTAAAAAGATCATTCACCTGATGCATTCGATATCGGTATTGTTAAAAATATTTTCAAAAGTTTTTCTACATTAGGATTTCTCTTGTATGCCGATAATTTCTAGCGGGGTTTCATTGTAACTTTGTTTTCTTTTCATTTTTTGTTCCAAGGTGGTGTGGTTGGTTTGTGGCTGGCCTTTGCACTCATCAAGCTTGGGGCCCCTACCAACGCTGGGGGCCCCTGGCGGCCGCCAGGTCCGACACCCGCTTAATCCGCCACTGATCACAACGATGCATTACGGATTTATATATGTATATCTATGTATACATAGTTTTGAGTTGCAATCAGATGATGCAGAGAGAATATTTGAATTGAAAAATTCGTTCCAATACATTGCGATATTTTGAGGAATAGTTGAAATTAATGTTCTCGTGCTGATTTTATGTGATGGATTAGTGAACGCTTTATGTGGAAATTTGCATAGTTCTATTAGTTGCGAGGTTTTAAGATGTCTGATGATTACTGCTATTGGATGTTTTCTATTATATCACAATAATTTGTTTATCTATGTATATTACGATTCGCGATTGTCGATTTAAGACGAGCGCAGTAAAATATATATGATGTGGCATTAATAACATAACACCGAGAAGGTGGGATCATAAAACGAAGAAACTTGACAAACATAGAGAGAGAGCAAAGAATAGTAAGTGGATGTTTACTTTCAAATGAAAAATTTAACACAGAGTGAGAAAAAAAACAGCTTAGTAGGACCATTGGGGCTAAGATTCACGAAGCTCCACGTCTAAGTACAGAGTCGATGAGTGTAGGGATGGCGCTCCATTCACTGTCATACAATTCGTCTTCTGAATACGTCGGTGACTGGGCATGCGTGTGGCGTAAAATCATGTTCTGAACGAGTTCAATTGGTGATAGATCTGGGAAAAATGGTGGCCAAAGAGTCATCTGTACATCATGCAAACTGTTGGCTGATGCGAGTACTGTGCAATCTGGTGTTATCTTGCTGGAAAAGGCATTAAGCACCCTCCTCGCAGAAAGGATAGTGCTACTGGTCCAAGACATCAATTACATATTGATGGCGCCTCAAACCAGAATGCCGCATTTTGTCGTGGTGAGGAGTTTCAAAGATGTAGTTGGATTGAACCTGAAATCACATCGGCGCAACGTACATGTAGATCGTCACTGGAAAAATAGAATCGCGACTCGTCTGAGAACATGATCCTGTGTCATTCTATCATCCATGTCGCTCTAAGGGAGTCAGTCGCCTGTTCTTTGGGGTTAATGATAGCCTTATCGCCCGCCATGAGTGTCGGTCACTAGCAACCAATAGATGGGTAATGCCCTGCACGTACTGCAAAAACTTGCGGAAACATCACTTCTCATTCATGGGTATAACGATCAAAGCATGTAGAAGTCGCTCTGACAGATCCGGCACCCATCAAACGTTCTACATTTTTTCGTTCCAAACATCTTGGCCACAGCCGGTGCCATGGGCACCTCTATTTTGGTATCAGTTGAGAATTTATTACTGAACCAACCTGTCTTCTCACTCTGATAATCATGCTCCTCGAAAAAATCGACTGTTTACTGACAGAGCCTCTTCTGGTGACGGCCTGGCATTTCTGCTATTATGTCTTCTGTCTATTAATGTTTTCTGAGGCAAGAAAAAAAAAATTGCAATGACTTTTATGGCTGAAATAACTACACCACAAATATTGCCCATTTCACTGGAGGGGAGAGGGTTCCTTCTATTATATCATATTCAATATTAGCTGGAGAGCTCCGCATTTTTCGTCATTTGCATTATTCAGTTAGGTGCGCTTACCCTGAAATTTGCATACTTTTCTGGTTTCTTCTTGATGTTGCATTTTCAGTGTCACGTAGTATATTTCATGGGGAATAAGTTTTTGTTTTGCTTTTCTCTTATCGAAAATTTAGAATGGCATGACAAAAAATAATAGCAACAATACTTAATTTCAATCTCTATATATTGCCTCTAATTTCTACTTATGGTGCAACTCACATAATATCAATAGCAAGATAATAAATAAAGAAACTTATGAAACGATATAGGTCCTTAAAAATAATATTATGAATTGAACAAATGGCCAGTCTTAACTTCAACTCTGAATTATGGATTGGATTGATAAAATGAATCAACGAGTGATTAGATATATTACACTATGTTAAGTATCTAAAATATGAAATATTATTACATTCTGCCAATTACCAAACAAATTAAAAATGTTCAAATAGTGGGATACTGGGCTATAATTAAACAAAAAGACAAATTTTATTTGAAGTTCAGTTTACACAATTACTTTGTATGAAATGTTATGAAACAATTTCTTTATGCGGGAAAAAATAAAAATATTCTCACAAAATGAACTGATTTAATATGTACAACCTTCCAATTTGAATCTCTTTTGCTTTGGATTTATTTCAATCATATGACTTAGTACAATGGTCTTCAAACTTTGTCGACTTGTGGAACTTTCAGAACTATACGGTTTTTTCAAGGAATCCCCACACTAATTTTCGAATAAAATGTATTAAATAATATTAAAGGGAAACACGTTAAAGGTATTTTATTTTAAGACAAAGAAAAAAACTGCACTTGCTACTAAATTATTTAAAAAAAAATTCTATAAAGGTTAAAAATTAAATTAAAAAATGCTTTATAAATTACTGAGACTTAAAATTGTTGTTAATTTCTTGTTAGAGCTGCTAATTCTACTTTATTTTGAGGTCTTATTCAAATAGTTACTGTTTATTTAATAATCATCCTTCAAAATTTTGCGTTGGTGTCAGAAAATATTATCAGTATATTTTAAAGAAACATTTTGCGCTGAGTTAAAAATATTCACTTTTTTAAAAAGGAACTAACATTTATATATTTTTTGGATTAAAATCTTTCAGTTTCTTAAAAATTTCGTGATTTTTAAAAAATTTATTTATATTTATTTTTTACAAGCAACTCGACTTTAAGAATTCAATCTTTTATAAAAATTAAAATTTTACTATAATTTTGGTACTTTGATTAAGCAAATAATTATCACTTGCGGAAACTCCGATTGAAGACTTCTATCTTAGAACATCATACCTTAGATTCTTTAGAAAGGCATAACAGCTGGATTTAGTTCTTTTTTTTTTTTGACGGGGGGGGGGGGGGAATAAAATAAGACTATTACCTGATGACCTTCCATTTTTGGTTGGGATTACGTTTAAATTGAAGTCTCTTTAATATTTGACTTAAAACGTGAAATAAATCCATTTGATTTTTCAGAGGTAATTAGGAATAAACAGACAAAAGTTTTCACAATAAAAACCTTAAAATACCCAAATTATGCAAGTGCATTATTTTCAGCGAAAATATTGTTTTATTCTAAAACAAAACATAAGTTTTATACTAATAGGCCCCGGGTGTACTCGGGGTTTACCGGGTTACTAGAACTAGCATAAAATACAACTTGTTTATTTCAATGATGATGTCCAATTAGTACAACAAATATTAGATTTCCATTTCTAATGCAATTTCAAATCACTGGATTTGTTAAAAGTGCTGAATTGGGTATAAATAATCTAATTTTTAAAAATATGTAGGAAGTTACATTTAGTATTATTCTGAAAAGTAAAAATTGCGTTTACTGTTTAGCTCTGCAAATGGATAGACACTTCCATTATCTTCTCTGCTGGGGATTTGCTGCCCTGTACTGAGAAAAATGATAGCGTATTGCTATTTTCGCATGTGTTATCAGTAGGACACTAGGTTTTAGATTTTAAAATTCTTGAAAAGGAGGTATACAGAGTAACTTGTGACGGTTCTATCCGCGCTCCTTTCGCTAATAGTCCTCTTGGGGAATTTCTGGTCTTTCAAAATTATTTCATTATAAAACTCCTCTTCGAAGAAGAAGACGTGATTATGTAAATTAAGACTACTATATATAGTCTAGGCTTTCTGTTTAGAGAGATATATATAGGATAGACTGCTAGCGGAGCAGAAATTAATAAAATTAAATGTGGATCGCAGATATTTAATATAATTGAACTACTTAAGGTGACGAATTGTCACTGGAAATTGAATCTAGATTAAATAGCTAAGAAGTCAGAGCTATTGCCTTGAGTAAGTGTATTGAATTAAAGTCTTCTGATATCTCGGGTACCTCGTTAATTGTCTCCAGATTGATTGATTGGGTGCATCTCTTATCCCTGATCGACTGAATCTGAGTTGTGGTTAATATTGTGAATAAATTAGATTGTTTTTTGAAGTATGGCTAGGCTTCCTTCCAATTCTCCCACACCTTTAGGCGCGCATGTAAGACCCTTACAAACTTAAAATTGCGTTCTAATACCTGGACGTCAGACCTGTAGGGCTAAATTGAATAATAAATGGAATTAATATTTCTTGGTATTGTTTATTTGTTACGTTCCTCAGTCTGCAAAGTTATATTTGTGTCTTTCAGTATAAATGCTGCCTACCTTTTTTGATATTGCTACTGAATAAAAGAAATGCATTTTTTCTGAAGAATTATATCTATTTTTCTCATGAAAAACATACGATTTTTCATGAAGTAAAATTGTGCTAATTCATAATAGCAATTAACGTGAACCACAAAATAAATAAATAAATAAAACCCCGGAATGTTTGTAATTTCATATGCTTGGAAAATTAAAGCGATCCGTATTGAGACATTGGCATCTAAGCTGAGTTTTCTTTTGGAGCACCTATAAATACGATAGAGCAGATCAATATCAACTATCACGAGTTATATCGAACACCTGGAAGTTATCAATGAATTTCTCATGAAGCATTTTTTCCCTACTAGATTAATAAGATATAAGATCTAAATAAAGGCGATAATAAAAACAATGTGCATTTCTTACTATTTACTTACGAATGAGCTTTGAATTTTTTAGCAAATAATTACATCACGCAATAAGTAAAGTTTGTTTTCTTTTAAGCAATTTTAATGAATTTAATTTATTATAAAATAAGTATTCTAAGTATACAAGCCACAATAAAATTTCACAGCTTATGTTGAGTTTTTTTTATAATTAAATATTCTTCGAAGCGTTTGGTTGTATATATATATATATATAAGCGAAGCGTTTGATTGTTCACGTGGCATTTAGTATTGTTTTATGTTAATTAATAATGATGACTGAGGTGATAGATATGTACATAGAAAAATATATATGTAGTTTATTTTTGTTTTATGTCGTCCACCTTTTTATTAAAGATTACTTCAATGATTTATTTATTAAATATTATTATTTTGATCAATATTGGACGAAAATGAATGTGTTAACAATAACCATCATTTACGATTTGTGAAAAAGAAAAAAAAAATCGGTGTGTGTGTGATATATTTGTTCTTGCACAATATATTTCCCCAAGAATCTCATTTGTTACGTAATAAAATTCTCAGTTTAGTGGGGAAATGAAATTGAGAGTTACGGATAATTTCTGTGTAATAAAGCTATCCAAATGATAAAGATTTTAAAGCGTTTTCAGTGGTTTATTTTTGTTCTAAAGCATATGGGGAGTGGGATATAATAATTAAATAAAACATCATAAAAATAGGATTTGTGAAATTCTGTGTCATAAATCCTATTCTTCGAAACTCTCTTTTGAACAGTTTAAACAGCAAGATAGGTTCATATTTCTGAAAATAAATTTTGAGTTCTTTCTCACGAGCTATCCGTGATACTTGAAAGATAAATGAAAAGGTATGAGTTTTTTAATTAATCTATTAAAAGTGTTTAAGGCATTAAATTAACTATTGAACTTTTTTTATAAAATTAAGAGAAAAAACTTTTACCGTAAACACAAATATTTTTATGAGGTTTCGACAGGAAAAATATCACGTTTTAATCTTACAAAATTTTTACATATTTGTTTTTTAATGGGTAGAAATTATCTTGACAGTCAAAACTATTTTCATTCCTCTCCCTAAATAAACGGAGATTTATCCATAATGTTTGTACTAGATGTGTTACAAGATGTTAACGCATAAACAGAATGCATATAAGAGCGAAATACCAATTTTGTTTCTTGATTAATTAATTCAAGTAGTTTACCGACTTGTATACATTCATGGGCGGCCCTAGGGCCGGACAAAATGGACGCCCAGGGCGTCAAATTTTAGGGGCGGCATTTGGGCAAATTTACATTGGCTATTGAACGTGAATTAGCAGAACAAATCGATTTTAAAAAATTGATCAGGAAGTTTTCAGAATTAAAAATCAGAAAAAAAAAACCATTTATAATCTTATGTTTATTTTGTAATTTTTTTAAAAAATTTTATTTCAATTTTGTGATTTAGTTTTTAATAAATGCTTATATACATACATTTTTATTCTGTCTTTTTGTTCGCGAGAACTATTCAAGTTTTATATGTGTGTATCTATGTGTAAACACACACAATTTGATTTTTTAAATATTTTTTTTTACTTTGGACTACTAAATTTGGCAAACATGTTCCTTTTGTTGAAATGGAGATCCGTTAAGAATGGTGTTATTGGAAATAGACTTCCAATGAGAATTGTAGGTGGTTACAGGGGCGTTATAAATGAAAACAGTTCCAATTCTGGAAATATTAGACTTACAGATGTGAAATTTGACAGGTTTGTTTCTTGTGTTGAGAGAAGAAACGCTAAAAATGGGGTTTGCGGAGTTCGACCCCAAAGGGGGGTTACGAAAGCGTAAAATATTAATATGATTTCGTTTCAGAAGTTCAAGTCCTGTTCTTTTTAAATCAGAAGGGAAGGGCTATAAGAATGTTTTTAAGTACAATAGAAAATTTTACGTTTGGGCTTAAAAAACAAACAAACACAATATATAGTCATATAGCATCATGAAATACCCTGCGAAGCGGGTGGGTAATGTCATAGTGCTTATGTTTTTTCTTCCATCTTTATAACCAAAAAATTCAAAGCTCTTTAGCTTAGAAGCTACGTGGGTCACTTTAACTTAAAGTGAATGGACTTTAAACAGGGGATAGTACTATTTTATTAATTATGCACAGTTTATTGTTAAGTATTTGATACCATTAATAAAGGTTTGATACTTCTATAAAATGTAAGGTAGTCAAATTCTTTCATAGGCTATATTGATGAATGAAATGACAATACGCGCTTATATATGAGTCAGTTTAACAAAAGTGTACGAACAAATATGAAATGTATTTCAAAGGGACAAAAGTATTCTTCTACCGAACGATTCTTTTTCCCCTACAATGAGGAAAAGGAAATTTTCTTGTGTTGACATAACGATAACGTGGTAGCGAGACCTTGCATTTGGTTTCATTTCCAAAGGCAACCTTCTTTTTGTGCCCGTGACACATGCAACGCAAGGCCGATGCCGTCAAAGTGAAATCCCAGTAAATACAATCGAGACGATTCTCTCATGACGCATTGGTGACCTGAAAATGAGTAAGGTAATCACATGAATGCAAGTCTTTAAACTCGTGTGTGAACTCGGTTTTTTCCTTTTTTTCACCCATTTTTCTTTGTTCTTTTCTTTTCTTTTATATGTCAACTCCATTAGTTTATTACTTCGCTGAGAATAAAAGTGATGTCATGCTGAGATTCTGCTTTAACATAATAAGAATGCACTTTTTCCCGTGTTATATACAACAATGATGATTACATGTGGCCATATTTCTTTCATCCTTTTGTTTTTTTGTATTATTAACACAAAACCTTTTCCTTTTATTTTAAGAAACTCTGCACTCAGAAAAACAAAATATTATTTATCTTAATATACTTAAAAAGTGAAAAATGCTATTGATATTTTTCCGAATTAACTCGAAATTTTAGAATTAACACTCGTAGGTAGTCGGTATTTTTGCAAGTTGATGTCGTTAAAATAACTAAATTGGTTAAGTGGATAATTTGTTTGAGCTGCACGAGGGCTATTGGCAACAGATTCGTAATTTTGATTCACATTCAAGTGAGCAGGACGGAATATTGCGTTACTGGTAATACATTTACCTCAATATTTACTTTAGAATACCAAAATTATTTACAATCTAAAAACTCATGGGTAATGAAATTTTATCAAAGACGTTTGTTCGCTTTTCTTTTTTTGTTCCGATACTTTCATTCATAGTCGGCAAATATTTAGTAAATATTTAGTCATGAAAATGTTATTATGACCATTCTTCTTATTAAAACTGTATACATAATAAGTACATAGATAATATACTCGATTTTTTACTTAAATGGATACATTTATAGGTAGATATTATTCTTTTGGTTCTTTTGTATCCGTATAGTAAAGTTCTATTGTGAAATAGATGTAAATTCCCGAAGAAACTCTGAGTCAAACTGAGTAACAATTTAATGATTACTCAATTTTGGGAAGGTTTGACCTCGAGTGAAATGTCAAGTTTTTTATAATTACTTAGACAAACTAATTTGTTCGAAAATTTCTGGTCGTGGATTTGCTTTCGCACGCGTTAAACACTATTTTCCTTTTCTTTTAAAGATCATTAACAAAATTAAGAAAATCAATTCGAAAAAAATTAAGGATTTCTGTTTTCGAATAGAAAACTTATTATTCCTAGCTACTGACAGCAAAATTTTTACTTTTAAGTGACCTGCTTGGTTGTGAATTATTTTTTTCTAATATGTTAAGAGATTAATATCAGTGTACAATTTTTTTTAATACTGATATAAAAGGAAGCAAAACGCAGCTCTAGATTAATTGAATCAAAATTAATTTCTTTTATAATATTTCACACACATTCAGATTCATAAATTGATTTTCTCAACAAGTACCCTAACTAGTGCAGGCATATGAAAGTGAATTTGCAACTCCTATCCAATCACAATAAAATAAAATGTTTTTCTATTTAATTTATTTAATGCATTTTTACACTCCCAAGGTTATCAAACCACAGACGATACTAGAAAATGAGAACTCAATCTGCAATGATTGTAAATGAACCTATAAACTTACAGAGCTATATTTATAATATTGAGTAATTTAAATGGTTGAGATTTCAAAATGTGATTTAGTTTTAAGACTTCTGTGAGTAATAAGGAAGTATTACGTCATAAAATAATTCTCCTATTCCTTTGCATTATGTGAATCAGCTTCTTTAACATTAATTATTATTAAAGAACCGACTGCTTGGAATAGATTTCTATGAAATGTTTGCAGGCAGCTTATAGATACTCATTGGACCTCTTTTACAAAATAATGTTTCATTATCTTTTATAATCAGTATTTAGGGAAATTAAATTACTCTCTTCTACTACTACTCCTGATTATTTGGCTACAAATGATGTTTGATTTTCAAGGTTTTTAAAATAGAAATGTGGAGTCAGTATAAAATAAAAGGAAAACAGTGTTTAGCTGAAGATTTGATTATATTCCAGGAACAGATAAAATATATGCCAAATTAAAAAGAGGAAATAAAAAAAGTTTTATTTTAATTCTGAAATCAATTGAGAGACTTTTTAATTTAAATTTAGGTATTTACTTAAAAATTATTCCAGTGCTCATAATTTGATTTTTGTTTTGTATTGAATGCTAGAAAAATATGTAGCGATACAACAATTTTATAAATAGACTGTTTCATGTATTAATTTTAGGCGCAAAATTATTGAGTAAAGTTGAGAGAGAGAGAGAGAGAAAATTTCACCATGCAGTTTGTCGAGTATTTTGTTTTTTGTTGGCTATTGGGTTTTTTTTTTCAAAAGTTAAAAGTTCAAATTTATTTTCAGCCGAATTCTTCAAATTATTTTTAAAAGTACTCTGAAAACTACGATTGTTTGTGCAACTTTTGTTAAAGATGACTACAGATTATGTAAATATAGTATTCTGTTTTTTACCTTGATGTCATAAGGAAATGCATCACTTTTTTCTGCTTTCGTGCAGCTGTCGTGGAAATATTTATGCATTTTTTATTGTGTTCGATTCGTAACATCTACTCCCTTATTTTTATATTGCTAAACGTCTGACAGGTTTCCTGTGCTCCATTGTTTGGATATCACGCTATATAACTCACTACACTTTTGATGCCTTTAGTGAATCTTTAATATATTAATATAACTAAAACGCCATTCATAAAAATGATTTGCTTATTAATTATTTAAAGGATTTGCCGCATTGGATATTTGTATTTATTTTCACGTGGTAACAAATAATGATGATTAGAAATAAAAAAAGATCTAGGTCTTTGATATTTCGGAACTAAATACAGATATAACATTATTTGAATTTACTGCTCTAAATTTTCGTAGCTAAGAAAAGATTTAATCAATGAAACCTTTCATAATTAGGAAATAACGGTTCTTTTTATTTTGTGTAATACTGTTCCTTTTTTGCATAGTAAAATATGAAAATTTCTTAAAGAACATGTATTAAGAAATGTACTATATACATAAAGTTTTTCTATTCAAAAACTTCCTTACGTACATTTTTTTTAAAATTAGGGTTAATGAAATCTTTTATGGAAATCTCTAAGATATTTTGTACAGCATAGAAAAGTATTAAAGGTCCTTTAAGTGACAAAATGAACTAAGATTGGTTCTCTTAGAAAGTTTTATCAAGAAAATTTATTTTATCGATAATATTAGAATTTTAATGCCAATAATAAAAGGATAAGCAATTCGATTTTCACTTCCATGAATTCGATATAAAAAGAAATTAACAATTTATCGTTAAGAAGATCGCACTTTTTTTTTACATTTCATTTCTTTTTTATTTTATTTTTCATAATTTTATTTTCATTTTTTTTTTTTCATAATTTCTATCGATTCCAGTAATAACTTGAGGGCGAATTAAAAGGGGGCATTTGATTGGGTATAAAATAACGTGAATGTGTTCAGGGCCCGATCGTGGTACCGTTTCAGGGAAAATGTGCAAAATTTGCGTATAGGTACAACAGTGTATGCGGTTTCAATGGTAAAAAATGAAAGAAATTGTGTTGCCGAATCCATAAGGATATAGTTCGGTATTGGTGTTAAGAAAAAGTGCAAGAAATTATACATAAACTCATTCATGAAGATTAAAATGCTAGATTGAGATAATTTATTTCATTCACAGACAAATGTCTTTCGTGGCGTTGGCTGCAAGTGACGTGCTGAATGAATCAAGCTACTTATCAGCGGAAGGAGATGTCGGTGCTGCTCTTCAAGAAGGAATGAAAAATTTACGGACAGATGAGCTGATTAACTTACAGAAAATGATAGAGCGATTACATTTTTACTAGAATTATATTAATGCACTCGGTGAAGACGCAAAAAAATGAAACAGCAAGAAGTTGCTTTTTCGACTAGTGAGCAGATACCAGCGACATAGTACGAGCAAATGTCACCTCAAATAGATATCTGTTATTCAGTGATGAGGAAAAGACTGCATAAGATTTTGAATTTTTTTGGTTTAAATCTCTTTCGTTCACCAATTGCCCTCTGGAGATAAGAATATTCGAAGGATTTTTATAAAAATTTAAGATTTTTAACACGAATGGTAGTGGCCGATTTTATGAGGGATGAAGCACAGTTTTATTTAGAAGATAATATCGATACACACAATGCTGTAATTGGACTGACACAATCCTCACCTAACAATAAACGTTTTTAATTGTGATAAGGACTTGTTATTTACTATTTCAGATAGTATTGGTATTCATTTATCACACATATTACGTTTGCACCTTCAAATTTCGCCAGTGATGACTTTTAGTATTTTTTTTTTCTAAGAAATCGAAATACAAACTTGCACATAAGCCAAATTTTGCAAATTTCGAACGGACACGTTATAGGTCCCCGAACACATCTCGTATATTACGCCCACCCTTTATATACACAGGTGGGTTAATTCTCTGTAGCATAGTGTAGACCATGGGTGGCGAACCTTTATAAATCAATGTACTATTTTTTTCTACAGAAGTGTTTGATGAGGTATAGACGTGCCGTCAAAATATTTTTGGGAAAATAATAAAACTAAATACTATCAACACAAAACTCTATTTACTATGAAAGAAGATATCAATCATTGGCATGGCCAAGTAATTTTAGCGCGTTTTTCACATGATGTATTTACAATAATACAACTAATGAACTTTTTTATTAACAGAAAGTAGTACTGTACTAAAAAAATTTAAAAATGATTAAATTTAAATATGATTCGGCTCATCTAGGGCACAAATGCGACCAAATGCCGAAAACCCCAGGTCAATTGGTTGCTTATTGGCTGAGAAAAAGGTACGACAAAATATGGAACGAAGATGAAGACGAAATTTGCGTCCTAATAGCGCTTTTGTTCCACTACTTGAAAAACGCGCTAAAAATACCTTTTGCACTGTATAGTTATAAATGTTTCAGAAATACATGTTATTCAAATTAAAATAACATTAGTGTGACTTTGTTGTTGCAGATTGGATGACAAATAACTTATATTAGGATTGTAGGATGTTACTTTTTGTAGAATACATGCTGAATTTGAGTCCTCTGCCAAACGGTTTCTAAGCAACTAATTACTTTTTGAGTGTTTCACTCTTTTTGAAAGGAGGGTCTATGATTTGTTTCAAAGTATCGTTTCACAGATGATGTTCTGCATATCACTATTCCAGAACATAAAACACACACCGCTTTGTCACCTTTACTAATAATGCCATGTTTCTCGGTCCACTAAATTTGAAATTCTGTTACACTTACTATCTTGCACTTTTTTGTTCTTTTGCTGAGCTAGCCATGTTAAATAACAGTTGAAAATTGTAATTAAAACGCAGATAAACTTTAAAGTACAGTTGTATCAATGAAATTGACTATGCTATGCGTAGACAAACTTTACATCATAAGTAATTGTAGTCTACGACGCATCTAAGGCAAGACAATAACAAACGAGTGTGCTTCTCACCACCCCGCAACCGATCACTCGCGTTTGTTCGTGATACTTCACAGTAAACTTTGAAAATTTGAAATAAAATGCAAACCATTTTGATCATTGGCGTGCCAAAAATATTGTGTCACGTGTCATCAATGGCACGCGTGCCACTGGTTCGCCCTCCCTGATGTAGACTGTTGGCAATATACCTTTCGATTACCTGTCAAATTCACAGAAATGATTTTATAACATAATCACGCACTGTAGCCCGTGGTTTGAGCTAACGAAATGGTACGAAAGAAAACAATTAGATGGCGTTACAAGAACAATGAGATATTAACGTAACTTTGGTACTACAAGATAGAGCAAGTTTCCGAAGAGGTTGGATTTATCTACAATCTATGTGAAAAGTGAGGGGTAGCCTAATAGTACTCAAAAACCAAGAATTGCTTCAGAAACTTTAATCTTTCATAACTTGTGCTATCATACTATATATTTTGACCCCTTAACTCAGTGCTGCCTCAGGGCAACACACTCATTGTTTTTGTAATTTTCTACATAAATAATGAAAAAATTTATAAATCCAAAAACACGTGTAGTTCATTCCTTTGTTATTATATCAAGAAAAAAATCAAATAAACCCGAATTTATTCATGATAGAGGGTTAAAAAACGAACTCATTTTCGAAGAATTAAAAAAAACCATTACTGAACGAAATCAAGCGAAACTTGGAACGAAAATACTTACGAGAATTTTTAAAAGGATTATTATAAAAAATAATACTCGCTCATGATCGTGATTAATGTACATGAAAGCACGGTAGCCCAAAATTAATGTGGCAAGATAGCTCTTGGAGAGGATTTAATATTGAATATATGTCACCCCTGACAGAAATACAGCTTTTGCAACGAACATTCATGCCATTAATGAAGTCTTGGAATAATAAACTCCAACAAAGCACTCCTTCAAAAAGGTATTTCTTGGCTGTGAAAGTATTCAGAGAAGAGGTTGTCACAGGCTGGAATTTCTTTGCTAAGAACATCTCAGACATGCTCTACGAAATTCAGATCTCGAGTTCGTGTAGCCCCACTCATCCTTCGAATTGAAGTAAGCGTAGACCAGCCGAGCTGTGCGTGTACGAGAGCTATCACCCATACACAAAAACTGTTAACTGCCTCTCTGCAAAGCTTCATATCAGACTCTCAAATTTCCTCCTTATACCTCAGAGCAGTTAAGGTGATTTCAAGAAAACATGTGCAATGCAGCATCACTATAGCCAGCACCAACACTATAGCAGGACCAAACCCAACACTATCACCCATGATATTGGAATAGATGGTACTGAATCCTGGTTATCTTCGTATGTAAACATGTCGAGAAACAGTGTTGAGTCTTAATCTGGACTCATCAATGAAGCGAACATAGACGCACTGCTCCCATGTGCAAGCATGATCTCATCTGTACCTTTCGAAGTGAGCTCTCTTGTGATATGGACTGAGTGGGATGCAGATCATTGTTCTCTTGGTATGAGTTCTGTCTCGATAAGCCCTCAATAAACAAATATCTGGAAACTGAAGTACCAGAATCAGCGGAGATCTCATTTGCGAGTTGAGTAGCTGTCATGCTGCTCTAGTGCCTTCCAGTTAAAATCAAGCATCAAACATCCTAACCTTAAATCTTGCCTGACATTATACAAAAATCCCAATTGATGTTTCAAAATATACTAATCAAATTAAACTTTTAGAAATTGATTCAAAAAAGATTTTTGGACTTCAAGGAATCAGAAAATCAATTTCAATTGTTTTACTTCTTGTTTGTCTAATGCTATTGAT
>BMAO01029398.1:0-25354 GCA_019973975.1 Trichonephila clavata | reverse complement strand
ATATTGTGTAGATCTTTACATGTGATTCGTATAAGATTTTTTGAGATAGATAATACATTCTAATAATGATTTTTTCTTACTTTTAATTAAATAAATGTATTTTCTTATTAAGAATAGTGTTATTACCTTTAGTTGGATCCTAGAAGGGCACCCTTCTTTACAAGAACACCTCCAGAAAATTTGTATTTTCTATTATTATTATCACAATCATTTAAAAATTTAGAAAGACAATTTACCTCATATATTTACGCTAATTTTTCATAACAATCAATAGAACTTTCGATTTAACGACAAGAAAAAGTTTTACACTCACGATATCAGCCAAGTGGGCAATCACACAGCAGGAACTAAAAAAATAATGAATCTACTACATTGGTAAATACCTGGAAATTTTAAAACGGATTATTAAAACATTATAAATAATCAAAGCATAAAATTTTACCATTCACGTGATCGGAGAATCGAGCTTTCACACGGCAGAAGCTAGAAAGTCGATGAACTGAAATGTTAATTATATCACAAATCAAAGCACAAAATAAAAAAAATACAATATAAAAAGAGTAAAATAATAATAATTCAAAATTATGAGTCAAAGTTTCTAGTTGTTCACATAAGATAGAAATTCCATAAATCAGCAAATATATTAAAATGATGGAAAACTTAACACAATATAAAAACTGCAAAAAAAATTTAACAATGGACTCGATACACCTGACGTCATAATCACGTGATGATATACAAAACAAATAGCCACGTGTTTGATTCGACTGAGTATTTTGGCGGAATTTTCGTATTTACATCTACTATCAAAAACAAATGAAAGAAGTTGTTCCAAAAGAAATTTCGACTGAAATGTGTGTACTTTTTAATTTTTTTTTTTTTTTGTTTTTATTGAATACGCTGACGATTTTTAAAGTTTTAAAAAGAGTCTGAAATATTTTCTGAGCATTTCGAATTCGAAGAATTTTAATTTTGCAAACATACACAGATCAGGGTACCACTTCTGTGATCTATTCTGAATGCTCTGTATTTGTTAAGTATGTAGTTGATTACCTACGTTTTTTTTTTTCAATTCCTACTATTAGTTCACACTTTCTCAATATTTATTTATGTTGTTCAAATTTTCAATCGTTAGTAAAATACATTTTAAAGTGGTCGATTGAGCTAAAATTTTATATACATGATTATTTTGGTTGACAATACAGAATTTAATTAAAAAAATTAATTGATTAAAACTAATTATTCTAATAATTATAAATACATCCATGTTGGCATCATTTTTGGCGACATAGTGACCATTTTGGCGACTTGTGTCCAAAATTAAAAGGTTTTTTCTCACATTTTAAAACATTTAGTTGAACTGAAATTTGAAACACATTTGTTTTGGATAGCAATGCAATACTTTAATGATAATTAATAAAAATTAATTGTCACTTAATGTTGTGATTCTTCATATGTATACACATATTTATATTAACTATAATTATTTGATAAAAAGTAACTAAAATTTTTCTTACCTAAGAAGGAATTGACTTATTTTTTTTTATAATACTTGTTTTTGTTATTTTAAGATTATTTTCGACAATTTTACAAGCACTACAGACAAAAATTTGACACTGAACTGTCTTAATAAAGAAATTTGTTCTGTTAAATTTTATTGGAATAAAATCTCACTCTTAAATTTTGCCATCCATTTAGTAGCAATACAAAATACTTTTAAATTTATAGAAATATCATCATAACTGTGTATATAATGTTAATATATATCTATGCATTTTCTATGTTGCAGTCATTTGAAATTTTATTGTACTGTATGTTGATAAATGTGTCGACTTCAAAGCATTTAATTTTGCAAACACGAAAAAAACAAACCAGGTTCTACTTCTGGGACCTGTTCTGATTTTCTAACTGATGAATAAGTATGCAGTTGAACTCACCTACATTTTTTTTCCTTTTTTCTCTTTATATAACTATTTTCACTAATTTAACAAGCATGATAGATAAGATTTTGAAACTGAACTGGCTCAGCAAAGTCATTGTTTTGTAATTTTCAGAACAATACACTTACAAATACAAGTAAATTAATGAAGTTCATATGTACTTTAAAAAATATGCATCCATAAATGTATAATGCTGTATGGTGAAGAACATACAATATATTTTAATAATTTGTGAGATTCATATTCCACTATTTTTCCAAAAATCAGGGAATAAATCAGTTCGATACTGAAAAGCTAGATCATATAGAAATTGAGAAGCACGTATCTATCTATATTCTTAAAATACTGATTGCATTAACTTTTCCTAATATTAAAAAAACAATTACAATAAAAGAAAATTTTTAATTATCAATTTTACTATACTACAACTGACATTTTAAATTTCACGTTATTTTTATTTTACATTTTTATAAGCTTGAAATTCATGAGTAGTTACATATACATGCATAATTATGTAAAAAAAATTTTAAAAATTCTTTTAATACAGGGATAGCAAACGTTACATTCTGATTAAGTCCAGCACTTTCCATTCCTTCCTAGATAAGCTTGCCTTTCACAAAGCAGAATAGAAGCAGAAGAATATTGTACAGAAAAATAAATGCATTGCAAATAACATTAAGTGATTTGCATATGAAAACCTTAACAGAGGGTTTCATTGCAAGAGATTTTTTAGTGTATTCAATGTTTTTAAATATTGAAAATACCTTAATGTCCCCCCCCCCCAAAATAATATTTTGCAAGTGATTGATATGTTTTTGGTAAAATTAAGGACCAGGTGTATCCAACACACACACAATAGAACATATGTTTAGTTAATCTAAATTTTACTCATCTTCACAGTAGTTAACAGAGATACTTTAGTATTTAATTATCTAAAAAATTAGGATGCAAAAATCTGATATGTAACCATACATGTTGTATCAAAAACAGGTATACATACATATAAATCAAAAACTTGTTGTTTTTAATAATTTTAGAATATTACAGGGAAAAAGAAACATTTTTGAGAACCATTCACTATAGAAATGGAAAAATATTTTAATTTACTACAGCTTCTTTAATGTTTATACTTGATGATTTTTTAATCAAGTACCATTTTTAAACATTAGAAGTCAAAATTATCATTTACCATTTGTAAAATTACATGTAAAAAAATTATGCAACATTTTGAAAGTCCTTACTCGCTGTGCTATTTTAGGTAAAAGATATGATTGATCGAGAATTGGTGTCCAAATATAATTAATTAAAGAATTAAAGTTTTTTAATTAATTAAAATCTGTGTATAATAGAATATGTTTATGTCCATTTATGGAATATAAAAGTCCTGCTCACTCTTACATGATGAAAATAAAAGTCATTTTTGAATCCCTAATTCTTTTACAAAATAAATAATTGAATAATTGTAATATATTTGTGTGGTACCTATTAGCACAACATTTGTTTTTCAGAGTTTGACTGTGGTATAAACCTATCACACACTTGTACAATTTTTTTTATTATGTATTACAAATAAGCATTTATAGATATTTGCACAATTTGTAGAAGATTTATCATTATTGATTAGATTTGTGCTTTATATCGATTTATTTTTACATAAATATAAAAGTCTAAAAGACTCATGAATATTGATATTATCCTGCTTATAAGTCCTGAATAAATTTTTCGCATTGAGTTACTTACAAATATTGGCCCAAGAAGAGTACTTGGATCAATTATATATTTATTGAGAATTAGGATCATGAAACCAAATCTGGCTTTATGTATAGACATTTGATTTTGTGGGATGTTGTTGCATTATACAGCCAATAAATGGAGCTGTTCCTGCTCATGTTTGAACACAGTAATAATAATAACATAATTTTTTAAAGTTCTTGATGTGTTTTTGCTTGGCAAAATTATTTGGCAGTTTAATACATAAGTTCCTAATTTTGGAATGGTATGAGTACTGATTTAGCATTTCTTTGAAAAACTTTGAAGCAATTTAATATTTTACTCAAGAATAATTTGGGAAACTGAAAAGTTTCTTGAAATTTAGGATTTTCCTTGTAAAACTAATGATATAATTAGTTAATTATCTTGCTTATAAGTAGTAGAAACTTATTTTGATTAGAATGGAACTCCGTTTATTCATGATAAACTTTGGTAACTTGTTGATGTTTAATAATGATTTTAATCTTTAATAATATAATTTGGTGGCAAGCTTCTCAATGGTATGGGCCATAAGAAAGTGTTAAAAAATTGTTTTTTTTTAAATGTTTAAGGCATTGTGAGGCCTTAAAATAGTATGATTTATACCAATACATTGTGAAGTTTTTAAAAATATGTTATAAAATACTTATATTTAGCAATTTTAGTCTTAGTAATTATCACCTACAAATGTTAAAATTTTTTTTATAAATTATTGTCTCCTTGGAAAAAAATTGAATTATATTAAAATATGCGAAAAATTTTAGAAATTGTTTGAAACATGCTAAATTATTTTCGTGAAAATTTTTACATATAGAAGCATACAAAATTTTTGTTAGCTAGTTTATTTTAGTAATTACAATTATTTAAAATGCATCATTTATCAACATTTAATTTTAATATTACATGATTATAATACAAGTGAAGCATGTGAAAATTTTATTTTTTTAACAAAAAAATTCATTGCAATTTAAAAAATGCATTTTTCATATTCTATTGAAAGACTATCGGTGACATTACTTCATTATGTACTCATGTGAAGAGTATTTTCTCTAAGATGTATTCCAAAAGAGAATTTTTTTTTTGTCAGTTTCAATCTTTATTTGCATTAATATGGATACATAAAATTGAAACATTGTTATTGTATACTAATTTTTTAAACAACTGTTCTATAAAAAATTCCAAAGACATAGTAAGATCTTTTGAAATATATGATGATTCTGTAATGAAATAACACATTAGCCAGCTTTGATTGTCTGACTTTACTTAGTAATTATCATTTACAAAGGTTTGAAATTTCTTTTAGAAATTTCTCTTTAAACTGTCTTCAAAGTTTAAAAAAGAAAATACTCTTACACTATTAAGTTAAAGAAAAAAAATCATGTTAATACATAATTTTTAGAAATAATGATTAAATGTTATTGGATTATTCTTTATTACAAATTATTTCTTATGAGTCATTGAATTGTATTTAAATTGTCTAATTGATGTAAACCAAACAAATATTTCCATACAATTTTAAAAAATAAAAGAATGATTAACATTAAAACTTTGATGTCCAAACAATAATACTGAAAAGGATTTTCAAGAATAGCAAAAAGGAAACTTTATATGAATATTAAAAAATAAGTTAAATTCACAGGCTTTTTCGTAATTACCAAGAAGTTTCTATTTAAAAAAAATATAACAAATGTCACAAATTTGGTAAGAAATAAATACCTTTGCTTACAAAGAATGGATGAATGTATCCATCTGCTCTGAAACATGAACATTTTAGAATGTAAAAATAATATTGTTAAGGCCGGGGGTTCCAGGATTTCAAAGAGCAAGTCAATTCTTCAGGAGCAATGAAAACTTATCCTTTTAAAACAATCTTGAGAAATGCCACAGAACTAGAATTCCCTTAATAAATCCCAGAAGTTCTTCACAGCACTCGGACACAACTAACAGTGTCTAGAAATACAAATAAGTAATGTATTCAGGTAACGGTTATACATTTACGTGGAATCTCTATTATCCAATCATCATAATAAGTTGATTTGCAGTCTCTCGTCCTATTCAACAGCCGAAGTATTAATTAATCGCTCTTGCTGACTTTTCCGTAGACTAAACAAATTTTTGTTTCGGCGAGCCACTCCCTATTTACAGTCTGCACGAATTTTTCGAGAAAAATTGGCTTACATCATGAATTTTGATATTAGTATATTTCTCATATTTCCAGAACCAATTTGTTCAATAGAGCGCTGCAGAATTATTTAAATCATAATGTGGCGGGCACTTATAAAAAATAATTACTAAGCCTATAAGTATACAAAAATTCGAAGCCAAAGGATGGAAGTATAAACTAAACTTAAATCTAATACTATTAACTAAAACTACATATATTTAGTCCCTTTTCTTAAACTAAAATAGTAGAAAATATATGAAAAATATTTAAAGTACTAAAAAGAATTTAAAGAATATAAAATAATAATGTTTACAAATTTGAAAGTTAGCGCGCAATCACAAGTGTCATACTATTAGCTGTTATTTGTTTACATGATAGCACGTTGTTAATCACGTGATGATGGCCACGATCGCAGCGCCCTCTAGTGATGAATCGACCCCATTAAACATTATAATTCAAAATTATAAAATACCTAATCAATAAATCTCGCCGCTAGAATTTCATATACGAACCTTTCAGCACGAGCTCTACAGCAAGAATGATTTTAGTAGGTTCAATTAAGCCAACGATGAACTTGGCGATTTTCAAAAAGAGGCCAAAAATATCAAAGTAACCCATCCTTGTTTGTAGATTATAGGAATAGGTGCCTCCAAAGAAATTGAGCATTACACGTCCGGTCTTGTTTGTTCCTTTTATCTGTCTCTATCCAGTGATAGAGGTTAGTTTCGGATTTATTATGAAGAAATTTAATCAAATTTTCCAGTCATTTAATGAGATAGCGGCATTTTAACAAAATTTTTAAAAAAATGTTTAACTTTATTATAACATTTCCTTACTACTTAGAATTTTAGGGATGAAAAAAATTGTTAAGGAAAGATGTAATTCAAATTTCAACGCTAAAGCAAAACTTTTATTTAAGTTTATTTACTTCAATCTTTTCTAAGGTACTTAAGTGCATTCTACAGAAATTTTTTATTCGTTTGTATTTTATTGATAAAAACAATGGATTTTGTGTAACTTTTTACCGATTGATTGGCAACAATATATAAGAAAACAAAGTTTCCTTCTTGTTTGAGTGTGTGTCAGCGGTATTTTCCTTATAGCACTCAAATTAAATGCCGAGTTACGTTTAACATGCATTAATACAAATTTCGAAATTTGTTTAAAATTCCCATTGAAGATGTTTACATTTTTTCGTTGTATTTTTGGACCACGTGTTTACAGGTTGTATAAAAATGAAAGTAGTCAGGTAAGAATCATCTTTTATAATCTAAATAATTTTTTTATTCATTCATATTCTTCAACGAAATAATTGGAAAAATTATTATTCTCGTTTAGTTAAAATTTTAAAACGGAGTCATTAGGTGTTCAATGCTTTCGATCTTTAACCAATTTCATTCGAATTTGATACATAATAATAAAAAAAATGGAACTGCCTTTTTTTATTAGAATTTTGAATATTCCAAAGTTATTTAAAAATGGAAGAGATTTTCGTTTTTAAAATTTTTTTTTCATATTCATTGATAATGGATTCCTAATAGTATTGATATAAATCTTTAAATGTTGAAAATGTTGAAATAACTATGAAAATTTATTTATTTGCAGGGTAAAGATTATACTGGAAATTCCTTGGAGCATTATAGTGACGGAATCGTAAAAACAGCTCTTTTTTCAGTAAATATTTTAATATATTTTTTAGAAAAATTTTCAAAATTAATATATATTGTCACTATTTAGTATTGGATGTTTAAAAGTTTTTATTTTTGTTAAATGTAAAAGTTTGCATTGAATAAATGTTTAATTAAGATTGGAAATTATCTAAAATTTAAAACATTGGTTTCATATTGAATATTTATTGAATGGTTTTAATTATCTTTTAATGCAGTTACATTTAACCCGATAAATTGTTTTGGTATTTGCATATCGCAACAATCCCCAATGTTCATGATAACTCACAGAGTTAGCAACCCCAATTTCGCATATGTCTTATGCTCTGAACTGGCAATCATGTGCTTTGTTTCATATAAAGTTGCCAATAGGTTGCGATAATACATAAGTACCCTTATTTTCATTAATTTATGGAGCATTTTTAATGTCTTAATTGAAATAACATACATTTTTGACACTTTTTAAAAAAAATTTATTAATTATTGTGCTTTTCTTTTTTTCTTTTAAAAATCATTGTTTTTTTTTTTGTTGTATCATTTTAAATGCATAAAGTAATCCAAAAGAATGTCACTTAATTTTAAAAAATAATAAAGCAAAAAAATGATTTTTATTTAAAAATTTTTTAAATTTAGTTTAGGGAGAATGTGTTTCACAAATTTTTAATTTTATTTTGCAAAAACATTTAATCAATGCTTTTTTAGCTTAACTTTTTGAAAATTTAACAGAGTTAAGTAAAATTTTTCTGTTTTATGAATGAATCTGTAAAATAAATTTTTTAGCTATCAATGGCATGGTCACTTGGATTATATACTTTCCCCTTGCTTGCCAGCCTTATGTATCGAAGAGGTAAGTTTCATTAGTCATTGAGCAATTAAATCATCATTACAAGTCATTGACTTCATCCTATACGTGACTTCATGCAATTCATGTTTATTCATTTTATTTCCTGTTCTGTTCTTTGAAGTGTTTTATTATGTCTGAAACTGTTACTCACAGTTTAAGTGCTTCTGAGGTAAAAAATAACATTCAGACCACATAATTTGTAACTCAATGTTTTAAAAATTAATTTTAATTTAAAATACAAAAGTTAATTAAAAAATTTAATAAGAAATGTAACTACTCAAGTAATTGAATTCTTTGTATAAGCATATGGGCTTTACTTAAAATTATTTAAAAGAATTTCATAAAACCAAATTTTTGCCATCAAAACTTCGTATTCTGAAATTTATACTATAAAATACATATCTGGGGGTATTTCTTTTGTCTTTGATTAATTATTTTTCTATGATTTTCTATTATATCACTTGTTGAATTTATTATGTTTTTAAAATTTAATTGTTCCAAGTGATTACTAATAGTAGTATTATTTTTAAAGTGTATTACGTAAAGAGTGCTTTTTTTCTTCATTTCATGCTGTAGTGTATCAAAGTAAAAAATTTTCTTAGATTTTAATAAACATGATTTCTACCCTCTCCCATAGAATAGTAATTTACAAATAAAATTTTTCTATTAAAAAATATGTATCTATATTCATGTTGATATGTTATTCTCGGAAATACCTCGGTCCAAAATTTAATAAATGAAAAATATTTGGAACTAGTTTGATGTCAAGGGGGTATGCACCAAGCGCTGCTTGGCACCATAAAGGAATCATGCCAAGTAGCACATGTTGCGGTTGGAATGGAATCCAAAAACTTCAA
This sequence comes from Trichonephila clavata, assembly GCA_019973975.1. Taxonomy (NCBI): domain Eukaryota; kingdom Metazoa; phylum Arthropoda; class Arachnida; order Araneae; family Nephilidae; genus Trichonephila; species Trichonephila clavata. Next base: position 16,133 of record BMAO01029398.1, on the reverse strand, counting down.
GTTCCTTAAATGAACTTCATCGAACCATGAACATTTAAAAATGCATTAGTTAAAAATAAAATAAAGTGGAAGTGTGCAAGAATTAAAAGCACTGATCTCATACTTTTTTTAAAAAATATATCCTAGTACTCATCAATGATATTAGAAATTTCCATATTCGAAAATAGCACAAAATACAACAGAAGACTGCCACAGATCGCTTTAAAAACAAATACAGTTGAAAATGGTTAAAATTTTAAGGAAATCAAATTATAATCATTTGAAATTAATAGGGTTACCACAGGGGAAAAACCAATAAAAATTAATTTTAATATACGTTATCCCCATGGCAACTAGATTGCCAGACAATAAAAATATCAAGGTAACCAAATTGTAATGTTATTGCCCTCTTGGTGTAAACAACAATTTGGCGTATAGCCCCATGATATCAAACTAGCACTAAATATGTTAAAGTTTGCTTTTTTTTAAAGACTTTTTGGTACTTACATATTAGCATCACCAAAGCAAAATTTACGCCATGTGAATCGCACCATTTTCAACTAATATCTTATCTGATGGGATTCTCTTTTTAAAGAATAAGAATTTTGTGTTTTAATATCATGCCGTGATTCGGGTGTACAAATTTTGCTGTGGTGATGCTAGTATGTAAGTATCGATTTTTTTTATATCTACTATTGGGAATTTATTTGGGTCCTTCAGAGGGGTGTCAGACTGTTGTGTGCAATAAAAGAATGTGGATACTTGGCCACTAATTAGACATACTTCCCTTATCTGTGAAAGGGAGATGTTACTTTTTTCAGGCCAGTTGGATTGGCTTAGATAAATTTTCAGCATTGGCTCCAATGTTTTGTTTCCAGATGGCTCCAATGCATGATCCTATTATGTGGCCTTATTTGACATAAAAATTTGTATGTAATATTCAGTATAAAGGATGAGGAAAAAAAGCATCGGACGCCAGACCAGAAGGCCTGGGTTCAATGCCCGATGCCACCAAATACTCGCTGAGTACAAATGGAGAATGTGCTCATTAAATCTGTGGGTCCAAATGGTGTCGCCATCTATCATGAGAAAAATCGTGCTGTCATCCTTCATGGGCTCAAAGCTTAGGCTAATGACAGACGTATCTTTAGCCCATTGCCATGATGAATTTCGTGGGTCTTGATCTTACTACGTCAGACAGGTGGCATAAGCAACAACAAAAAAATCATTGATTAATATCAGTCTGTTTTTATTAATTGCTTTTAGTCGTTAGTGTTATAATAAAATATTTTTTAAAAAATTGAAATATTCACAAATTTAATTTTAGAGTTTTACCTTCTTTGAATTTGTCAGAGTTGTGCCATAAACTTGGAGATTTACTTGTACTAAAATATCACTTTTAAATCAAAGCTTTTTAGCTTGTTATTTTTAGAAATACACCAAGTATACATACATATGAAATGTAAAGAAATATTTAATTTGTTTTGAGATGAATTTTGATGTATAGATAAATAATAAATGCCTTGTATATAAAAGTCAAATAAAGTGTGTGCTATTTTGTAGAAAATGCACTGGAAATGTATTGCAAAAAAAAAAAAAAGATTTTAAAAATTTCTTGTATTTCTTTCTTTCTTTTATTCTCTATTTTAAAACTTCTTTTCTTTTTTTGAATTATGCATTATTATATTATATCTAATTATGCATTGTCGGAAATTTAAAAATTGTTGCAAGTTTCATCCTTTTTAATTTAATCCTGGTTATCTTTGTATGTATTTATTGTTTATATGACTATGTGGGTTGGCTTTTCCCTTAGTTGTTACCTTCATGAACATTGGCAATATTACCAATGCAATAAATTCATTTCAAATGCAATGATGAAAAGTTAAATTATGCTGAAGTTTCATTAATTTAACCTGTTTGTAATAGCAACCAATGAAAAAGCTAGCATTTGGCTTCATGAGATTTCTCTAATCAATAAGTTAATAGTATGATGGAGAAAAAACGACTCTAAATTTATACAAACCACTCCACAAACAGACAATATTTAAAAATAATACCACTTATTTATAATATCTGACTGGTGTATGCCATGATACTTAATAACTGCATCACCTATATATTATGTTAGCAATCTGTATAAGGCAGAATTAGGTATGTTTTCTACATGTTCCTGTTTTCCCTTAATGATCTTTGTAACTGATATGTACCTCTTTTTCATTCCTTTCAGTATAAAGCATAGGTTCTCAACGTGGGCGATAACACCCCCTTGTAGGCATTTGAGGCTTTCAGGGGGGCAGTAAAAGACCCAGAGAAAATTAAAGGGCTTTGAGATGGCAGGTCCCAAACCAATTATAGTGTAGATTAACCAAATATAGTCTAAAAAAGACTATAAAAAAAGCTGATTATGTACTAACAAAAGTAAACTTTAATACTGTTTATCTTATATTGATTTTGTGTATTTAAATCATTTCTATATCACGTGTACGAAAATTCACATATTTTGGAAAGTGGATTAAAAACTTAGATTACATTACATGGAGACCTATATTAAATTGAATGATATAGTACATTCTAATTTCTGTAGTGCATGTGTTGTCTTTGTCTGTGACAGTAGGAAAAAGGTTTCGTCTACTGCATTTCATTACGAATATTATATAAGAAACATAATAAAATATGTTAACCAGGAATTAACATGTGATTCATTAAAGGCTGAAACTGTCAATTTATATTTATTTTGAAAGCAGTAATTTATTATGAATTACTTAGTATCATAAAAACCCTTGCCTGTCTTTATAACAGGTAAGCTAAAACTTCTTTATTCCACTCTTTTAAATGAAGAAGAAATTCAGTAACGTTTCAATTCCAACAATATTCTACCTATAACTAAAATATATAATATTACGCATTTAAATATATTTGTGGCAATAACTATTTCAGATTCGCTAGTAAAAAATTGGAGCTTTAGAAAAAAAATTAAATTAAAAAATATATTCTATTAGTAATAGAATATTTAAAAAAAATTTAGTTCTTGTTTTCACCATGTATTATGTACTCTTATTTCTTTAGAGAGGGAGGGGGCGGTATCGAAATATTCACTAGAAAAGGGGGCGCCAGTTCGAAAAAGGTTGGGAACCTATGGTATAAAGTAACTTAATTTTTTTTATTTTAGAGCTAAATCTGATTTTTAATACAATTTTTATAATTTTAATTAATGTTTTGTATATTTATAGGATATTTTACCACTGAAGGAATGATTACTTTGTATAAATTATCTAGTACTGTTGGACTTATATTTTTTGTTTCTATGTTTATTCGTGGTAAGTATAAATATGTGTGTTAAACTAAACATAAATGGTATTACTTAAAATATTTATTTAGAAAGAAAAAAGTTTCCTTGATTTAGTGTGAAAAGTTTATTCGAGAATGAATCATTGTACATTTAAAAAGAAACTACTTTTTTTTCTATGTTAAATTTTGAAAATGATTCTTGTTGATTATTTATTAAAATTTAAAATTGATTGAAAATTAAGCTTATTTTGAAAACCATTTTTTCGAATTTTGAAATAGTACAGAATTAAAGTGTCCATTTAATTAATGTTTGAAAAGCTTAAAAAATATATGTTTATGGTATATGAATTTTAAGTATGGGCTAAGTTGAAAATGGGTGCCTTAAAAGTAATACAATACATTTTATTTCAGGTGTTGGAAGAATGATGAATTCTGATTATTTAAATTTTATTGCTGCTTTGGATGCTTACAAACAAAATAAATCAAGAGATGTAAAAGTGTGTTTCTTATATACATTTATTTTTTACTTGTTCAATATTTAAAGAGTTAAAAATTTTCATATTATGATTGTTATGCTTTTAGTAAAATGTAAAAGAAATGTATTTATGTTTGATGTATATAAAGTTAAATTGGTACTTCCTTCATATTATATTGTCGACCCATTTCATCAAATCAAAAGATGTTGCAATATACAGCCATTAGTGAAAACTGTTCCTGTGCAGGTTCAAACACAGTAATAAAATTGATAATAGCATTTGGCGATGATTTTTTTTTTATTCGATGATATCTTTTCATTTGGTGAAATTGTTCAACAATATAATATGTTGAAAGGAGGATATGTAAGTACCATTACATTTTTCAAAATTGCATCTTAAAATTAAAAGGAGAATTAATATTTATATATTAATATTTATTTCAGTTTCAAATGGCTCGGTATGACTTTGATTTTAAAGAATGGCCTATTGATTTTTATTGGAATGAAACTTTAGTGTAAGTATATTTTAATAGTAAATAGTACTTGCTTTCTTTCATACCTTAATTTTTTATAATCTTTCTATATTTATGAAATAGGGATCAAAGCAAGCCTAAGACATATATCAGTAAAGCAACTCATAAAAATGGTATTTTTGACAAACTTACAGGCTTACCTTGTGATATTCTTAGGTAATTATTTTTATAAATTCATAGAGTTAAATTTATGTATTAGATAAGTTGTATGACAGGTAATAATAGATATTATTATCTATTAGTTACATTGCTATTCATACATTTGGGAGGATGATGATTTACCCTGGATCAATTGGTCTTCTTAATACTTTTCTATGTAAGTTTTTATTCATTGTAGTTTAAAATCTCTGTTTTCTAAGGCTTTTTCCTTGTTTTTGTTTCTTTTATTTTGTTTTTTTGCGCAAATTATTTTATTTAAATTTCAAAGTTGTCATTATATCCATCTTTTTGTTTATTGTTTATTATGAAATAATTTATTAGAAATGTTTGTCTTTTTCAGCACCTATACTTTTGAAAGGAAGATCCAAGTTAGTAGAAGAAGTAATTATACTTTATTTGTTCTTTAGTGAATGAACTCTATTGATTGTATAATAGATCCATTCTTTTCACAAATAAGTCATATTGTAGTCACTATATAAAATTTAAGAGTTAATTCTTTACATGTATGACCATGCAAGTATTTTAGTGAGCAAATGCTTATGAATATTGTTTAAAGGGAAATAAAGACTAAAATTGAATATCATGTTTTCTTACATTATTACATTCCTTTTCCTGTTTGTATAGAAAAAATTAAGTGCTTTAAACAGGCAAAACTTTTTTTTTTTGTGTGTGTCACCATCTATGGCATGACAGCCCAAAATGGGCTGTCATGCTTTTGAACCTAACATTTCTAACCTCCAACACTTGAAGCCCAACTCCCTCACCTCATAGTTTATGTACTAATAAATCCTCCTCTGCTGCATCTATCTATTTCCCAGAAATATTCTTATTTAATTTCTTTTAAATTTTAGTTTTACTGAAACCACTTTAAAATTTTTTCTTCTCTCTTCTAAAATAAAAATAACCTAACTCACTCTCTTCAAATGGAAGAAGAGCACACTGGGCAAAGTGCAGTGGCATAATGTAAACCCCTGCATTGTATGTGGGGGCAGGATTCTAGGGGGCCCTAAGTCTATGTTATGTTATGGTTTTACAATCCTTTGTAAGATCTGGCTTGGGGTCCAAAACTTGACTTGGCAGGTGGTGGGGATGGGGTTTCAAAAATCCTTCACACATGGCACTCCCTCCAAGAGGGTACTAAAGGCTAATCTCCAATTTGTCAATCCCCAAGGCAATGCGAAGTGTATAAAAAGGCACCTCTCTGAGGCAGCTTCTCAGTCACATCACACGCTTCCGCTACTCTCTTTAAAACTGGGTCAGTTGTTTGAGCTGCTGACGTCACTCTTCCATTCCTCTCCCTGCGCCGCTGGCGAGATCAGCGTTTTTCGCCTCTCCGATGCTTCTTCCTCCACTCTCTGCCCCCTCCACGTTTTGACCCGAAAGGGTTATTCCGGTTCTAATGGTTTTTCTTTTTCACCCCATCTTCAGGGATACTGGGTATAAGCAATTATTGCTGGCACCCGTCAAATCTAATTTTCGTTCGTTTCAGCTTCTCAGTCAGGGTGGAGATTTCTTCCATACATTTTCTTGCACTGAATGTTTCTCCCGCTCCCTGAAATTTAGGTCAGTTGTAATCTATGTTCTGGCTTGCCAGAACTGACCATGATTGACACAGAACCATCCAATATACTTTTTAAATTATAATCACAATATTTTACCTCATCCATACATATTTTTCATTAAAGTTTATTCACATATTTTTCTTTTTCACTAACCAAAATATATGTAAAACTCAAATGTATTTTTCTTAACAAGTTGAATTTTTTATTTTAAATTTCAATATAAATGCATCAAAGGGATAAGGTTTACCTGAACCAAAGTAATTCAAAACACCTAGATAGGAGTTTAAGTTTCTTTAAGGGGAAACAGAGAGGCACTTCATTCACTATTCAAATCATCTAGCCATCAATGTCTAAATCTTAGTCTTCTAGTATTACATGATCCAACCAAAAAACAATTTGTTTTAGAATGTTACTATTGGTCTTATGTATAATGGGCCCCATCCAATTGAAGCAGTTTATTTTAATGCAATGATCAATATCTGGCTCTTTGAACATATGGTAGAATTTGGTGTTGGGTCTTCTACACCAGATACCAATCTCCTGAATTCCACCAAAAACACTTGTGACCTTGTGTTCAAAATCACCCCAAATTCTTTCCTCCTTCCTGGTCTAAAACTTTAGTCAAGATTGAAGGGATTAGAGTCTTGTAGAGCAATAGTTTTGTCTTTTTTTGATAAAAATCCAGTTCTAAGTAAATGCTTTAATCCATGAAAAGCTTTATTAGTGGTAAGAATTCATCTTTTTATTTAATGTATAGATTTCATTATTTTTATTAAATATTAATCCCAGATAAATGAATTCTGTAACTATTTCCAATTTATAATCCCTGATTTAATTATGAGTTGAGGTGTTAATATTTCTAAAGTAGCCATATATTTAGTTTTTTTTTCCATCCTGATCAATAATAAGATTCACTAGTTTAACTTTCCTCTTAAGAACTTTAAATGCTTCTGTTAGATAACCTTTACTTCTGGCCACTTATGCTACATCATCTGTAAATGCAAGCACATGAAAAGGTTTTCTAAAAACATTGCCCATGGCATTTACTTCAGACTTCCTGATGACCCTCTCCAACACAATTTTAAATAAAATGCATGAGAGAGCATCTCCTTTTTTTCTGGCTCTTTTATCAATAAGAAAGCCACTAGAAAAGCATCCTTGTATTAGGGCCTTACAAAAGGTCATTTATAACTTAATGGAAATTTCAAAATGATGCATAGCTTTTTTATATGTGTGTAAAAATAAATTTTGTTCCCTATTTAGTAAACTATTTCTTATATATTTTTAAAAACTTTTTAAAATTCTTAATTATGATAATGTATTGCAGCACAATGGGCAAAGGTTTAAACTTTTGACGAAGGATGGAAATGAAATTGATTCCATGTTTGTGGATCGAAGGAATAATGTCAATTTTGCAAATGGAAATATTCTGGCATGTTTATTATTTTATTCTATTCCTTTTATTTTAAGGAACTATGAAAAAAGTAGAAAATTTTTGTAAAAGAATTTTATATATTTTTTTCTTATTTCAATTGGGAATGAAAATATATATTATTTAGTAGTAGATATTTATGAAGTAATTTTAAAGCCAAAAGTTAAATGACACCTTTGACAAAAAAACTATATAACATTGTATGAATTACATATTAGTAATTTTATTTGATTGTAGTATTTACTTTGTTTTTGTATCTGTATGCAAAGATTTCATATTGTGTGTATTTTACTTGCATATAATCATTATAAATTATATTTCTTTTCTACTGCTCTTTTTTTAATGAATTTTAATGTCTAAAAATTTTCCAATTCATATATAGCTAAGATTTTTAATGTATTAAAAATATTATGTAATACAGTTGCCAATATGAAAATACGATCTTTTTTTTTTTCCTTCCTTTTTTTTTAATCAAATTTATGACTTGGCTGTTATATTTCTCTTTTTGCTCATAATGCTTCATGTATGAATTATATGCAGACACTTTTCTATCATTAAACTACTGCTCCTTTATGTTTAGTTTATATTATTTTTATCATCTACAGTAAATACATAGTAATAATTTTTTTTTTACCATTTATATATATAAAAAATATAGTTATAAATAGGTGAATAAGAAATTAAAGATTTATTGGGGGCTCAAAAATTTTAATTAAAATTTTCCACCTTTTTCTATTTTTATTGTAGATTTGTCTTCTGTTTTCATTCTTAGAAATTTCTTAAAAATTGATGCAAGGTGTTTATGTTTCATTGTTAGTTTTTTTTTAATATAGGTAATTTGTTGTGAAGGAAATGCTGGATTTTATGAATATGGTATCACTGGAACACCTATTGAAGCAGGCTATTCTGTACTGGGATGGAACCATCCTGGTTTTGCTTACAGCACAGTAAGCATAATATGCTTAGTAAAAATAAATACGAGTTAAGTTTTTAAATTCATTAAAATCGTTAATTTGTTAATGCTTTTTTTTAAAATTGTAGATATAAAGGTATAATCGGGAAAATACATTGTTTTTCAATGTCAAAACACATTTTAAGCAATTTTTGTTTGTGATTTTCTGTTCTAATTATTCAAATTAAACTGTATTTATTTCATTTTTTAAAAATATTTTTTGAGAGGGAATATCATAAAAGGCTTCAAATTAAGTTTCACAAGATTTTTTTAAAAGAAAAAAATAGCTTTTGTTGCAAGGATTTGATATTTAATATGTTCTTTAAAAAAATAGGAACTTAAGAATTTGAAATTATAACTTTTGGCTGTGTATAGTCTAATAATTACATTTTATACAAAATTTTATTCTCATTGTATTGTTCTTGTTCAATTTGAAATTTTACAATTTAAAAATATTTTTATGACCTATTCTGTTAATGAAAAAAAAAATCAAGTAAATTTGTATTAGTTTACAAAAAAGGAAAGTGTTAATAAACATATTTAGAAATTTTTGTTAAATTTCAGTTAAATGTATTTTAAAATTTCATTCCTAACTCTTTTTATTTGAAAAAAATATTATAAGTCTATTAATTTTAATTATTAAAAAGTTTAAAATAGTTAAACAAATATAGTATAAGTATTGATACTCAGAAATGTTAGGAAAATTTAAGTGGGGTTCTTATTTAATTGAGTTATTCAGCAAAAGTATTTTTTTTTGTGATATTTTAAATAAAATCATTTATTTTTTTAGCCATACTAGCCTTTAAAAAATAATTTAGTCTCATGCATTTCATAAATTCTTGCAAATACCCTTAATATATATAGCATTTCCTTAACTAAATTGGTATTTCCTATAGTTGAAATGACATTCGTATAGCATATGAGTACCATCATATTATGCATATAGTATGATATAATCAAAGTGTGTGGGTTATCATTTTTATAATAGCCGTTCTTTTATTCAATGGTAGAGTAGAAAGTTAATTCTTTTACTCATTTAATTCTTTTATGAATTTTTTTATGATAAATGTTATGTATGTGTGTAATACATCAGTTTACCAAACTTGATATGTTAAAGTTTATATGCTATGAATTTTTAAGGGCTTGCCATTTCCCAATCAAGAATTGAATGCTACAGATGTAGTCATGCAGTTTGCTATTTATAAACTTGGTTTCAAAGTGGAGAATATAGTAATATATGCTTGGTCTATAGGAGGCTTCAGTGCCACTTGGCTTGCTATGAATTATCCAGATATAAGAGGCTTAGTAAGTTACTTTTAACTTATTTTCTTAACAATATAATGTATAAAAATAAGATTAGAAAAACTACATTATAGACTTAAATAATTCTTTAAAAGAAATTCATGTATAACTTGGTAAAGTTTAGATAACAAGAAACTTTTATGTAGCTGTAACGTTTTTTTAATTAGCATTATCTAAAGTTCTTAATTAATGGAAATGTTTTCTATCAACTTTAGTCAGAGCTATGCATTATTTAAAAGTGAAGGCTACTTGCACACTTTGTACATTATTTTTAGTATAAAAATATTATTGAAAAAAAACAACAACATATATTTATCCCTTTTAGAGATGTCTTTAAGTTGGAAAACACAAACTACCAAAATTCAGGTGCAACTTTTTTGTTTTCTTTGCCAGATTCTTTGAAAGTGTGAATTTAGGTCCTTGTTTTTTTTAATCAAAAAACCAAAGATGTACGCAACAAAATGTTAATGATTTAGAATAGTAATGTAAAAAAAAAAAAACAGTTATAATAAGATAAAGCAAATAAAAAAATACTTAAAATCCTTGATACAATCACAACTGAACAACAAATAAAAGTTTTCATTTCTCCATCACAATTTTCACATCATAAGAAAAAGCTACAATAAATCAGTATTTTTTTAAAATCCAAATTTATTTATTTTTGTTGATTGCATAAAGAAAAATGACAGCAATAACAAAAAGGTTTTTATAATTTATCTTGTGTAAATAACCCTTCTACCAGAAAATTTAAGGAGGTACTACTAAAGAAAATACTGATTTTTTTAGCAACCCAAATTTTTATGTGCTAGGCAGAAACAAAATGTAAGGAAGTGATAGAATTATTTGAGTTTAATTTACAATTGTCATGAACCTGAATTGCCAGAATTCGTAACGTGTAATAAAAATTGCCAAAAAGATGTATGCATCCCAGAGACAGAAATGATTGATGATCAAAAACAATATATCTGAAAGTGAAATAAATGCTCGTTTAACATAAATAAATATTTTGTTAAGTTTGACATTAAAGTTGTAAATATTTTTAGGTTTTAGATGCCACCTTTGATGATTTAGTAACTTTAGCTATCCCAAGAATGCCTGTTAGCTGGAGTAAGATCTGTTTTATACTGACTCTTTGATACCTTTATAACTTTTATTTGTTTTTATATTTGTAGTGAGATAGGAAATTTCAATAAAATGCAAATGTCATTTCTTAAAGATTTTGAACGAGTAACATTAATTAATATCAGAATGCATATTACGTACAAAGTTTTTTTTTTTTTAACTTTTTGACAAAAATAATGCACTTAACTTCAAAGGAGTTGCATATATTTACATTTACCTGAGTAAGCAAAAGAAATTTTCTCTTTAAGATCAAAATTATCTTCAAAATATATTAATTCTATTAATTTTTAATTCTTTTTTTTTTATGTATCCTCATTTTACATGAAGTTAAGATTAATATTTCACCAGGTATAAGATTTATATTAAGAATATTGTTTATATTTTTTAAAAATTTCTGCATGAAGGTTAATTAAAACATGTATATTTAAAATGTTAATCTAAATGTGTGCCTTAAAATTTAAATTTGCATTTAATCTGTATGGATTGAAGTGTGTAAAATTGTTTGCTTAGATTAACTGCAGATTTTTAAAGTTAAAATAGCTCTTTTAATTTAATTTTAGAATAATTAGTTTTTGAAAGCATAATGGCACTTGCATACTTTATTTTATAGCACTTATTCTTTCATGTTATTACTTTTTTCAAATTATGAATTCATTTATAAGATGATTTTATTTAGTTAACTATTTCCTCTTAATTATGATAAACAGTGGCAGATTCTAATTAAAAGTAATGCATTCATGGTTATAAAATAATGGGTTCGGACATTTTTTGTTGTTTTTACCTTTAAGGTACAAATCTGTTATTACTTAAAACCTTCTTTGGTAGAGTATGGAAATTAGAGTGAAGTGTCAGTTTAAGAGTTATTTTCACCACTTAATTATGGTACAAGAAACAACACTAAGTCTATCAAAAATATCCTTAGTGTTTTTTAAAGCAATGTTAATAAACAATCGGTCACTTATTTATTACAACGTTATGTATGAATTCTTGCTTTTAACAATGACAAACTCTAAGTAATATGCTTTTTATTTCATAAAACTTGATTGTATATTATCAGATTATATTATGAAGAATTTACATTTTTAAATATCTATTCATTTTTCTCTCAGAACCATTAGTTGTGAAAACCATACGTGACTATATGGACCTAAATAATGCAGAGCAACTATGCAAGTATGTTTTTAAATATTTTTTTTCTTTTTGTGTATTATAAAAACTAAGTAATAATCTGAATATATGAATATTTATGTATAAATTTGTTTCAAATATAGAACAATGAAAATGTTTGTTCGATTTTCTGTATTGTAATGAATGATAAACAATTGAATGTGCTGAAATGTCACTTAAATAACACGTGCTTCTTTAATTGCTTTGATAGCATATACAAACTTTTTTGCTGTAAATGAAAAGGAAGGAATCATCTTCCTCTGAGCTTTTAATTGCTGTTGACTTGGAATTTTTTTAAAAAAGCTATTTATGAAATTTAAATTTTATTTTTAAAATTATTTATGAGCTTAGTAAAAAAAATTTATAATTAAAACAAATCCACTTTAAGCAACTATATTAAGAATATAATATACAATATCTTTGTGCATACTGAGTTTTATCGACTTTTATTAATGTTACTCATCAGCAAATGTGTCTATTTGTGATATTTTATAGTATATGGAAAAATCATACAAAAATCAAAGTTTTGGGGTGTTTTTTTTTGTTGTTGTTTTTTTTTTTTGTCTCTGCTATTCTATAGCTGACTTTGTATAAAATATCTGAAAATAACTTTTATCCCAGTAAAATTTGAACTTAATCCAAAAGATTGGCAAAACTCCCCTCCCCAACTTTATTTCTTTACAAACTCATTAGCATCATATGAGTGTATATATAATAATAATATTGTTGTTGTAAAAAAAATAATACATTCATACACACACATTATTATAGATGTCCAAAGAAGGTCTTATTTTTTAAAAAAAATGTCTGAATCTTTCCCAAGCTTTCTGAATAATCTTGGACAAAATGTACTGAAATGCATTGCTAGATACTATTGTAACTTCTGAAAAAAATTTGTATGTTTTTCAGAATATAACCTGGATTTTTGTAGTTCAAATGAAATGTATAATTATTATTTTTAAAGGAAATTATATCTTTGCTCCAATTAGAATTTATATTCACTTATAGATATCCTGGACCAGTATTGATGATTCGTAGGACTAAAGATGAAATCATATCTACAAAGCAAGTATTTCTGGTTTTCTGTTAACCTTAGTTTTAACATGAAATCGATATTTTTGTTACTGAAGTGAAACATATATTTCATAATTACAGCAAGCATTTGTATTTCTTTTGGAACATTATAGAAAATTTATAAAAACTGTACTTTTTGAGTAGTTGTCAAAATATATTAAAAATAAATATGCATTGAATTTCAACACTAAACATACCACAACCAGTCAAATAGACCGGTTTTGAGTTTTTGTTTTAAAAAAAGTGCATCTCAGCTTATTGCTTTTGTGCATTTGACTTCCTAACTTTTTCTTTTAATTACTTTTGCTCAGTGGTGCAACAGTCTTTGAGGGCCTAGGCCTACTGTGTCCATCTCAGTATATGCAACCATTGGGCGCTGAGGTGTATGAGCAGATGTCCCGATCAGGTGGTCAGCCTGAAGCAAAATCCCCAGTGTTTAGTCCCCAAGCAAGCTTGGTTGTCATTTATTGACCCACTGAAGGGATGAAAGACTGAGTCGTCCTTGCCCAGCAGGAGGACAGAACCCCAAACCGTGGAAGTGCGATACGCTACCACTCAGCCACTGGGCCTTTTTCTTTTAATTATATACAAATAATATTCTATTATTTTTTAATTTGTATTTTGTTTATTTTGAGCAATATATGTTGTGTATACTGTTATTTTCCACAACTGGTCATTTGACCAGGAAAATAATTTATTCCTTAATAAGGTTATCAGATCAGAAATTATGATGCACATTCATTCACATATTTTTCAGTGAGTTGCACATTTCTACAAAGACTGCTGCATAGTTAGTTCAATCAAAATAACTGTGAACTAAAATTTCAAGACAGTGTCTAAAATTTTTGATTGGAAGTATCATTTTAAAGAAAAGATAAAAACTAAAAATAGTGGTTGGTGGCTTATATTTTATTTCGATATAGCCTTACTCCATTACTAATACAGGGTTTCTTTTTACTCATAAGAATGTCAAAACAACCAAGACAATGATTGTTCTTAGAAGATATAAATAATATATAGGCAATGAGTTTTTGGAAGTTGATGAGGATGAATTTTCTGACAATGAAGCTATACTGGCTGGAAATGATAATGATCTATTAGACAATGAATTTGAATGTGCAGATACTGACAATGAAGAGGAAAATATTGTGAATATAATTCATGGATGAAAAAGAATGAGATTACTCTCAAGTTTTGAAGAAGAGATAGAAAAAAAATGAACAGAATATGTTGCAATTGATGGATCTATTTGGAAAGAAATACAAAGAGGTAGATGGTACACCTGGAAGATTTTATAATATTTTTAGACAAGAAGGATATGCCCAACATGATATGCAAAATGTCATATTATGAAGAGTAAAATTAGGACTGCATTTTTGTAAATAATTGACCACTGTGTTATGAACCATATCAAATGCTCATTAAAAGAAGCAAAGAGAATGTTAGGAACCGATTTCAGTTTATCTCAAGAGAAATTAGATATAACTGATCAAATGGCGAGGAAATATTCTACAAAATCAAAGCCTTGCAATTGGCCTCTCTCAAGTATTTTTTAATATCCTTGATTTAGCCTGGATTTTGTACTAGCAAACGACAGGAGAAAATATCTTGAGCCAAGAATTTTTACTCCAGTTAGCAGTAGAACTCGCCGCCAATTTTCAATAAACTCATGAACAACTAAAAAAGGAAAAAATACGAAAGGAACATTGCCTAAATCTGCTTCAGATTCTTATCAACATAAGACATGTCAAACAGAATACTGTAAAGATAATAAAACCATCAAAATTTGTTCTAAATGAAAAAAATATTTTTTTGGAAAATGTACATTGGAGACACTAATTATTTGTAAAAATGTGATGAAAAACTCTTATTCTTTATTTTTATAATATGAATCTACAATTTACATTTTTATTTAATAATAATAAAGTTACTTTATTTCTTTCTTAACATCCATATTTCATGCATTTAATCAGGAAACATAAAGACCAGTCATTTGACCAGCTGTGGTAAAAATAGATATGTATTAAGTGTTGGTATGTTTAGTGTTAATCAACTTTTAATATCAATACTAGCAATTGCAATTTTTACATGAGAAAATTGGGGGGGGGATATCAATATATATAGTATTAAGTGATTAAATATTAAGAAAGATTGTTTATCTCATATCAAAATATTTCATGCATAGAGATTGCAATATTACCTGTTACATGGATATATATTTTGATAAAATACCAATGCTTTGTTGCATTGAATTTGTCATTTTCGTACATTCCTTTTATTAATATTTATATGTTTAATTTATTATGTTTTCAGAGCTTCTAGATCTATTCAAACAAATAGAGGGAATGATTTGCTCATAAAATTCTTACAAGTTAGGTAAGTTTGGTTTTATAAATGACATACTTAATTCAAAATCCATTAAATTAATCATTACTAAGTAAAATTATTTTGTCTAAAAATAATAGTTTTATAATACCGTAACATGCTTTTTTTTGTCTGTTTCTGAAATTTTTAAAAAGTAATCTTTACATTTAAAAATAGAATCTAGATTCCTTTGGACTA
This sequence comes from Trichonephila clavata, assembly GCA_019973975.1. Lineage (NCBI taxonomy): Eukaryota > Metazoa > Arthropoda > Arachnida > Araneae > Nephilidae > Trichonephila > Trichonephila clavata. Next base: position 526 of record BMAO01029398.1, on the reverse strand, counting down.
ATTAATACTATTAATGACTATCACTATTAATTTTGCTTTGTTTTGCAGTGTATTAAATTATAAAACCACTAACAAATTAATGCCTTTTCTGAAAAAGTCAAATTTTGCAATTTTTTTAACACATTTATTTAAAATTGATACTTAATGTACTAGTTGCAACTTTAAAAACGTAATTTTATTAAAATCTAATTTTTCTGAAAACTAAATATGATGTTTGTTAAATAATTATTAGATCACCTGAAAAAATTGTTATACGTCACATTAGAAGCAAAGACGATTTGATTGTGTTATCAACAATTTTTTTAAGGTACCATAGAATAAAGGGAGATAAATTTTATTTTACGAGTGCTAGTAAATTTCAAAGAAAATAACCAAGTCAATGAAATATTTTAAAACTGCTATTCACAGTATAATAATTTAAAAAAATTCATACACAAAATAAAAAGAACTTTTCAGAGAAAAGGTTTTGACAGCATGGAATGTTTGACTGATATTCCAGCTATCAACTAAAAAAAGGTTTTTTGAT
>BMAO01029397.1:0-48562 GCA_019973975.1 Trichonephila clavata | reverse complement strand
CAACAAATGTTCCAGTTATTCAGAAGTTCATAGGTGACTTATCAAGCTAATCGATACTTCTGCCAGGCCCTTGACTTGATTATTTTACGTTTGAGAACACTTTCATCAACTTTAGAAGTTCTCTTATTTATATAAGTTATAGAGTACGTTGTAACGACATCTGGAAGAGCAAATAACTTCCTTTGTCTACAGTAATGATACATCATAGTTAAATTTAGTTCAAAAGTTTATTAAGAACAAGTGATTTGGAACAAGTCGGAATTTTAACTTTTAGTGAACTCAGCACAAACACCAGCTAAATATGTTAAGACAGGGTAGATATGGCTGAGCATCACGAAAGATCTTTTCAGATAGTGCAATTTAAATTATGCTGATACTGATGAATAAGCGATTTTCTACTACGAATCTTCTAAATTAATGTTTTTAAAGTTAACTTATAAGCATTTGAAACCAAAGTTAGAGGTAAAAATTTTACATTATGTTAACTTCTATCTATAAAGCCAATGAATTGATATTAAATATTGAGAACCTGAAATATCCTATACTCTAAAAGCACTCTTACACGCATCTGTTTGAATTTTCCAGGAAGAAAATACTGAAATTTTAATTTTTAATGCAATATTTTGACATTTCAAGAAAGCGTATTGGTATGAGTAAAAGCAAGATGTGTTCTTTAGTAAAGTGCCAGTAGTACCCTTTTCCATCCACAGGTCTAACCAGACATAAATTTACGCAAGAATGAAATGCTTTAGTTGTATGGAGAAAAGAATCGAATTAGATAAGTATCAAGCAAATGTTGTCCTTTAAAGGTGTTTAACATTAACAATTTTCCACCATGTACAAATTAAAGAATAAAAGTATGTTGATTTCATAACTAATTGTTTATGTTGCTCTCCTATAGTTGAAGCCCCTGAATAACAAAGTTATTAAATATCTTAAGCACAAGTTTCACATTTTGTTTACAGATTTGTAGGACATAAAGCCTTACAAAGTTAAACATAAGCAAACTGCTAAATTATTACTTCTATGTCGTATAGTCGTTTTAAGTGTAGAAATTTGTTTCTAATAGGAGATTGCTATGTATGATCTTCGAAATCTGGAAAATAAAAGACATTGGCCGCATTTTTGTTTAATCTATTGTTACGAATCATGTAAAAATGTGTACTGAATCAATAACAAAAATAAAAGATGTGGAAGGATCAGAAGGATGTGGATGTAATGCTCAATTTGGGAGGAACAGAAAGTTGAGACATTGCTTTTGGATAGAGTTATTGTCAGAAACTACATATAACTTTGAATCTATACCATCAAGTTCTACGATAGTTTTAACAACAACAAAATTTTCTCATCGAATTTTTCATCGGCATTACATGAACTACTTCTAGGAAAAGAAGACTTTGAATCATGATACAATAAAGCTGAAGTAAGCAGCTGCTTCATTGTTAATGCCATCCCAAGAATATTACGCCTTTAAAATCTAAATATGGTTTTAAATAGATATCGTCAAAGCATCAAGTATGACAGTTTGTCAGCAGATTTTGGGATGTTTACTTTTTATGTATGCTCGAAAGTTTTCACTTGATTGTTCTGTTTGAGGATTAGTTTTTAAAGATGAACAAAGAGTTTGCGCAAATTTCTAGGATGGGAAATATTAAGATATCCCGAATTTCTTAAAAATTTATAGGCATGAGGAGATATGGATTGTAATATACAAAAAACCCCATCATTTCAGAGGAATATCTAAAAGAAAACTTGTTACAGGTTAAAAATTTGAGCTGGTCAATTAAGAAAAGGAGTACAATTTTTTTATCCTCATCTAAATCTGAAAACATACTTTCTAAAAGATTAACAATAAAACCAAATGTTGTAGGAAAATCATGAGAGCTTTTCATTTCTACTCTGAGAACCAGTTCATGTAATATTTTATTAACAACAATAACATTATTAACTTTTACAGGAAAAATTTGTACTTACCAAGTTGACCTATCTTTGTTTGTCTTATGTGTATTGACAAATCTAATTCTTTATTTATAATCACTGATGCTTTAATAACAGGAGATACCATTGTGTCTAGCCTCATAATTATTACTAGATCTTTTTTACAAACAACAGTCCATATGTCCTGAAGCTTCTCTGCATTTAAACACTCGACTAATTCTGGAAGCGACGTAAATGATTTACTTTTTTCGAATTCTTTTTTGGAAATGATGCTTTCTTGGATTAAGCGTTGTAAGTGCTCATTTTCTAATCTTTGCTCAGGAGATTCTCTGATGTTATTTGTAGAGTTTGAAATATATTTAGGGAAAGTTGGAAAAATTGTCGGGACTGCAAAACTTTGTAGTCTAAAACGCTGCAAGGCGACACACATATCTTCTCCCCAGTTTTTTCTTCATAAGCTTCTGTGTTTCTTCGTATTGCATCATCAGCAAAGTGTAGTTCACAAACCTAAAATTAAATATATATATATATATATATATATATATATATATATATATATATATATATATATATATATATATATATATATATATATATATATATAGATATTGTTTTGCATTGACAGAAAAGATTAGTGAGAGTTAACAAAAATTTCTCTGATAATTTTATTTTTTGTAATTTTAAGTGGAACTTTTGTCGGAAGTACTGAAAAAATTTTGATACAAGAGCAAAAAAATTTTCGACAAAGCTTATATACAAAATTCGAACAAAATTTTGTTTGTTTGTTTTCTCTTTGATCAATGAAATTTGTTTATTTTGCCAGCAAATGGTTGTCATCAAAGCAAACTTGATACGATGTAATAATTATTGTCGGGACACCACGTAGCTTATATTAATGCAAACAATTCTAGAAAAAAACTGCCAGTGTTGTCATCAAGGGCTTAGAAATTGGTACTCACTACCTCTAATGTGGTGTCCTCTCCGACATTTGCTGTCGTAGCAATCGTACTTCAAGTTAACGTTGTGAGGTTAACGCTGAGTCATGTTTATCTGTTTTTAGCTTTATTTTTTTCTTACTTTTAAAGTCATCATAATAGTTCAGAAATCAGATAGCGTTTTTTTTGTAGTGAATGTGTTATGCATTTTGTATCTCACATCATATTAACATACAAAATAATCAATAAATGGTTTATTATGTTCATATTTACGAAGACTATGACCTCTGTATCCTAATGGACTTTCTTTTGCTAACACACAATTAATACTTAAGGAACTTTCGTTGATTCTGTGAAAAGATATTTAGAAAATGACAACAAAAATGTTTGTTTGCAATAGCAAAAATAATACACAGTTTTTGTCTCATTAACAAACTTGATTGGCTCATTTTTAAACAAAATTTTTTTAGGGCTGCAAAATATTTATTTGATAAACAATACGCTTTTCTCATTATATATATGTTACCGGCAAAGTATGAAATCCGGCATTCTATAGCATGCCTAGGCATTCTATACAATGCCCAAATCTAGCCGGCAATGTATTCCTATTTTACACATTGCCTAGGCATTCTATAGAATGCCTAATGAGAAACTGGCAAAGTATGAAATACATCTCAGATTCATTTCGAAAATTGTCAATTGGCAAGATATAAAACTTTTAACGAGTGTCTCAGGCTCAGAATCTGTTAGTTGTACATTGCTGTTTGTTCGGAAATGTCAAAATACTCAATTTTACTTAAACTTGTTCAACAAAAAATTGGTTTTTTCCTGTGCTACCTGAAAATGGAGAAGCAAGCTATAGTGTTGGAGAATGAGACATGGTCTAAAGCAGGGGTCGGCAACTTATGTCACACGTGCCACATGTGGCACGCGGAAAAATTCTCAGTGGCATTTTGCAAAAACTCAACAAATTTGTAAATTTTTGAATTGTTTCAAAAATGCTCTACTGTGTGCTTCGCTGAATCATATTGGTAGATTGGTTTGACACGCAACAGCTAAAAGGTTGCCGACCCATGGTCCATAGACATGAAACAACTATTCAACGGTTAGTTGCCTAAAATTCGAGTTGATGATCCAAAAAAAAAAAGGTTTTTTCTTAACTGAAATTACTTACTAGAAGTTAATAACTGATATAAAAAATGCTAAAATGACTACTAAGAAGAAACCCAAGAACTATTGGTTGCTGAATAGCAATGATGTGATGTTGGCGGAAAATAAAAGTAAACTCATTTAAAACTGTTAAAGAAAGCGTCAGCACCATAAAACAGTGGTCCCCAACCCTTTTTCCGTTTATCAAAAGGTATCAGGTCACTCAAGGAGCATTAAATTATTTCCATTATATTTTCTGGGGTGTATTTTTTCGTGTTTGTGCGACTTTCCATGGAAATCGCTTTGTATTTTATGTGAAATCATTTTATAATTATTTTTTGGTGCAACTGAATTTTACTCTGAAGGCATGTTTAAATACAATTAAATTATAAAATCAAAACAATTTAAAATATAAATAATCAACGTCCCACCCTCAGCAGGCTGCCGTAAAATTATCAAACGTTGACTGGTCCGGAAGAGAAAACTGTTGAGAAGAACTGCTGTACAGTATTACGTCATGGATTCTTTTTTTTTTCATAATGGGGCTGCAGATTCATATTTTTAACCATTTTCAGACCTAGTACATTCTCCAGGGGCTGGTATTCCTTTTTAGTGCGGCATCATGTAAGCGATACCAATTGCTTCCGGTAATTTTGACACCCAGTTTGACGATGTGAGCATGTTCTAGGAATTTAATTTGCCAAGAGCAAAATTAATTTCATGATTCTGGGGATGTGATAGAATTCTGAAAGAACTTTCAACCAAATACAAAAATGTTACTCGTTATGATATTGAACTGTACATCCACCTACGTGAAATTTGCCAGAAAAAAACAGAAAATTATTTTTTAAAAAAGGTATTGTAATACAAAACATTGATTTTTCTCCCGAATGCCAATATATTGGCACTTGTAATGAGTGAGAAATAGGATGGTTTCTATCAACTTGGAACTTCTGAAGGAATTTTAATACCAAGTATATGCGGAATCACAATTTAACAATAATTTTTTTAATGGCAGTCTCATTATTTTGTTAGAATAACCATTTGTACTTTTAGGAATGTAAGTCATTGATATATAATATCCTTATCATGACCTTTTTCATACTTTGCCTAAATAGCTTTAGGCATTCTATACAATGCCTAGGCAAAGTATGTAATCAATCTCATATTTCATACTTTGCCTAAAAACGTCCGGCATTGTATAGAATGCCCGCATTTCATACTTTGCCGGTAACATATACATAAAAAGGAATTACCAATGTAATTATCATGTTAAGAATCTCACATGAAGAAAAAGAAATGAGTACATTTTCAAATGTCTTATCGAACAACCTATTAAAGTTATAAGTAGACTTTTAAAATTAAGATATTTTTACAGTTTCCATAAATAGAATAAAGTTAAATAACTTACCTTTGAATACTTTGATGGAGCAAAATCTTTTCTTGATATAGCATGGATCCATTTTTTTCGAAGGGAGTCCTCTTTGGGGAATGCGAACATTTGCAATTTTTCAGTACCTTTATAATTGCTATTGCAATTCGGTACAACGCATGTGTAGACCATTTTTTTCAAACTTATTCAGAATAGTTAAAAAGAAATTAAAAATCTATAATAGAAAAGCGAACACGCAGGTATCCGCACAGACACAAGCACCAAAATGGCGTGGGCGAGTAACTGATCTAACTTGAATTCAAGCAGGTTTTCTATCCCTACTATATGTGACGCCACAAGCCTATCACGTTGGAGTCACCAGGCCTTGACTCTAGGAGGTGATGGGTAAGCGGAGAGGAAAAAAAGAAGTCAAAGTAATTTCGAAAAATAATATTGGAAGTGCTGATTTTGTCAAGAGAAGGGAAAATGTTAAACGAGAAAGCCATGATACGTACTCATGGGCCATGCACTCACATCGTACGTGTCCCACCCACACAGAAGTGCTGGCGTCAGAAATAAAGGAGTAAATTAACATGGGGATTAAGTTATACCCTCGGTAAAAGCCCGTGCAACGCCGGGCTGGGTCAGCTAGTATATATATATATATATATATATATATATATATAATTCCAATTTGTTTCAGAATAACAATATTAAACAGTAATAGCTAACACTAGATAATTTTTTATAATAGAAGAAAAGGATTGAGACTGACCATGCAAATAAATAACTTTCGTAAATAATGCAAATTTAGTAATTTAATACGAGGGAGAGAGAGAGAATATAAAATGAAAATATCAAGTTGGTCATAAGATCTAAAGGAAAAATAAAGGAATATGGATTGTTGGTACATAATTATCACTCATATAAAAACCCTCTCCCTTCTAAGTTTTAAACATTCTGCAGATTTCAGGGAATAAGCTATGTTTAAAGTTGTAGTATATCAATATCAAAATTTGAATTTTTTTTCATCACATGTTGATTAAATATTTTTTTCTTTTCAATATTCGAAACAGTAGATAATTTAATGGACACTATTCCTACACGCGCAAATGTACCTGTTTAAAATGAATGTTTTAATAGCTAATGCAGTTAGATTTTAATCATTTCATTGATTAATTATTTGCATTTAAGTGTTGGTACAGTTATTTGTGACTGAGATATTCTTTAGATATCATTTTTCATGATGTGTTGGTAAATATAAAAGTAGCAAAGTAAATACAATGTTAGTAAATATAAAATGATAGTAGGAGGAATATTTTACTCATAAGGCTGACTAACATAAAATTTAGAAGAAATTTCTTTAGAGTTATTTTACTGCATTTATTAACTTAAACGCTGATGTTACTAAACTATGTTGTGGAATTATTCTAAAAGTATTTTAATAACAGGACATATTTGAAATCAAAAACCAGCATAAAGTTAAACACACAGAGAGGAAAAACCAAAAAAATTTAAAGTGTATCATACCTTTGAAATAATTTCTTTATATTAAAAAATTAACGTCTCTTCTTCAATGTACCCATGCTAGAGGTGTGGGAGGAACTAAATGATCAGACGACATGATTAGCTTCAATTATTTTATAATATTTATCACTATATTCAACTCTTAACACAAACAACCCTTAAACAAGATAAATTTACTCAGTAATAGAATGGGAGGGAGACAAGATTACGTTGGGGATAATATTTTCAGTCACATGTAGCTCTACCTTTAAGATAACTTTATACAGAGCTTACGTATTTAATGACCGCACTATTAGTTTAACTTAATAAACATCGACTTGATTTAAGATCACAGCACCTAAACTCTTGCAGTCTTTTATTTCTTACACTTTGACTTAAACACCTCTCCATTAGTTAAATTAATCACTTTCTTAATATTTCAATATCTCCATTAGTTAAACTAATCACTTTCTTATTGTTCCAACTTCTGGCTTCCTGCATTGTTTACGTATAAGTTTCACTGCCGATTTACTTCACTTCCAATCTATTCACAATTGACTAACTCCCAAACTCGTGAAAAAGGAATATATGTATTAAACTTAATTTGCATATCACGCTTTCTGCCCTTCGGAGAAGGTTGGTTGAAAAATGCTGGCCCAAAAGAATGCCCCAGAGGTTAGTGGAAGGACGCGTATAGATCTGCTACATATTGTTAAAGGGTTTTAAAAGTCTGTACTGGATAAAGTCAACAGGAATGCATTTTAGTGAGACATTTTGTCAGAACAGCATAAATGATCCTTTATTTCGTTGTACTATAATTGATGCTGCTTAGAAAAAATCTATCTTTATTTCTTAGATGAAAAGCTTTGTTCCAGCCGTTTTTCATTACCTGAATAATTATTTTCGAAATCTATTAAAATGGGCATTTGTTTTAAAATATCTTATTGCACTACAAACAATGTTTCAAATGATGCTTCTTGGAAATTGACAAGTGTAATATCATTTGACAGAACAACTTGGGATTCCGAAATAGAAGAATTTAGCATTTTTTTTTTGGCATTTCTGGGAAGAAAAATATGTACATGTTTTAAAAATTCTTGAAAAAGGTTTTCCCTCTCCTTTTCATTCTTTATTTGTTTTTGTGTTTTTCAAATGTAAATTCTGAAAAAACGCAGATGACATTTCCAAACTAACTTTATTTATCTTATTTCTGTTTCGAATTTCGATGAATTTTTATTTCACATCTTCACGCCATTATTTTTCAATTGCACTCTCATGCGCTTTAACGAAAACCGAAAAATAAAACATATTTATCCATTGGAGAGTCAAAGGAAATATTTTTTTTCGTTTTCTCTTTATCTTAGGAAGTATGCATAAGCGGAAATAGTGGAAGTATGAATATATATTTGAAAAATTTTATGTTTTTATAATCTTCTATAAAAAATGACCAGTAAAAACTTCTTGAGAATTAACTTGTAGGGTAAAATAAAGAAAAGAAAATTCACAATGAATTATATGAAGCAACAACTAAACATTTTATTTTTAAAAAATAAGATTTCCCTCAATTTAAAGCAAGTTAGTTTTGAAACGCTCCACTTGATTTACTAATCTCCAAATGCTCTATCATTTAGAAACAAATTCTAAAATTAAACTGTTAAAAAATTAGAGCTTTACGGGTATTATTTGTTATTAATCATTTATAAACTTTAAATTTCTTTTCTCGGAACTAATTTTGAAGATGTGTTTTTAATCCCTAAGGCTTCATTTCCTGTTCAAGATAGAGTCTTGAAATTTTCTGTAGATATTCCCAAATATATGTTCTATAATAGTTAGTACAGATTTATAACTGAGAGCTCTAATTTGTTTTTTTTTTAAAAATCTTGAACTTAAAATTGAAAGAAATCATATTTTCTCCAGGTTTAGCCATACAAATAATTATTAAAATTTAACAAGGAGGCAAATTTTAAATTTCATATTAACTTTTGTTTCCAATAATCCAAGAAACATAAATCACTTAAGATAATTACAATTTTTTTAAATTTAAGAAATTTATAAAACTTTTATAAAGTTTATAAAACTTTGAAAATTTTAAATTTTTTAAAAATTATGAAATAATGTCTTGTAACCGAATTTTTTATATTCAGAGTCAATTTAATAATATTATCTGAATATAAAATATAAATAATTTTTTCTTTTAGTGTCTCCAAATTTAATTTTTTTTAAAAAAAGGCTACTGTGTAGCTTTAAAATTGTTTGCAAATTATTTTTTATTGCAATTATACTCTTCAGTTTATTATATTTCAATGAATTTAAATCAGAAAAAGGATTTTCTTATGAAAGTCAGGCGTGCTGAAAGCATTGTTTTTTCATTTGTTGTAATAAAATAATTTAAATCAATTCTGGATTAGTTTTTAAGATGAGAGTTTTGAAATATTCATAGCGATGAGATTCAAATTTTAAGAATGAGAGTAAACAAAATTGGGTGTGTAAGTTATATCATATTTCCAAAAACTCTCCACGTGTTGTTTAGTTAAATACCTGTTTGTATATAATAAATTTTCACTAGGCATTCTGCTGGTTTAACTGAGACTGGTTAGTAAATTTGCAAAAGAGTTGGATAAAATTGATAATAAGGAAATACATACGTAGTTCTAAAAAGAAAATAAAAATGTTTTTGTTAAACAACCAGTGTTTCCGAAGTAATCAATATATTTCTTGCAGAATAACATAAAACATTCGTTTCCATAAATTTTAAATAAAAAAATATTAACGGTAAAGATTTGTAAACAATGTCAAATATTCTTTTTCCAAATCAAGAATTGCGTGAAAGTTGAACTAAATACGCTAATTAAGCATGAAAAATGTCAACTATAAATAGCAAAATACAAATGCAAATACTTTAGGATAAAAGAAAAAAATATATTTTAAAAATGCTCAATATAATTTTTTTTAATTAAAGCATACCATGTTTATTTTTTAAAAACTTTGAATGGCATTGAAATTCAGTGAAAAATGCATTTATATACCTTCAATTAAAATTTTTACAGAAAAAAATCCATACATTCTTGTAAAAAAGTAAAAGTCATTTGCTAAAATCAACCATTACTACATGAAAGGAACTGATAAAAATTAAAAAGCGTACAACACATTTTAAAACATAATACATTTTCAATTAAGGCATATTGCGATTACAAATTATGTTGCTTTTTAAGAAAATAAAAAGTGTCCTTCGATATATTTAAAATAATCATTGGTCAAAAGTTTCTTTTTTAAGTTTTTGTTTATCAGTTTTACTTCAATTCAGTGGTAAGCATTTACATTAAATAGTGATGCGGCGCTCATTAATATTACTTTTAAGTTTCCGCTTAATTTAACTAACATCTTAAAAACTACCCAGGTTCGCTTATTTAACTTAGTCTGCATCAACATAGTGGCTAGTACTTTTAATAAAATTCAAAGACAATGCAAAACTAATGAAATTATTCGGATTAAGATTAAAATAAATTAGTTTATTACAATTAGAATACATTACGAAATTTAGCTTTATTACAATTAGAATACATTACGAAATTTAGCATTTAGATTAAACACTATTAAAAATGGAGAATAAGAGAACTATGAACAAACATTAAGAATTTCACTTATCTGAAACGGAGGCGAGGTGATGGGGGGCTGGCATTGTCCATCGGACAATAAGACTTCGGTTTGTTCTCTCTCTTAGTGGAATTCAAGAGTCAGAATGCTAGCTCTCGAAAATTGTCACGAGGCGCCCTTTTAAGGGAGGGAAAATCCCTCCATTTGTGCCTACACGCACTATTTGACCAACAACCCCATTGGTCGGTCCTCAATCGCAAAGTTACACACAAAAGTTACAATTTTAATTAAATTTATGCTTTCGTTCATCCGATGACACCACCCCGGGTCCCTGAATAAAGGAATTTCAACCACATTCTGTAAACAAAGGGAATATACAAATTACTGATTGCTTGGGAACCAACTCCATTGCCGGCCTCCCATCAATAGCTAAGATGTATGATGAATAGTATATTTAAAAATAATTGAAACGCACACACACAACTTTAAAACACTATATTTGATAAATGTGATTTTGCGCTCTTAAATTTTGTACATGGCAAGCCTCTAGCAAGTTATGATTTCATTCAATATGTTCAAGTTATGATTCATTCAATACACTCTTTTTTTTCTCTCCCTTTCTTGAGAAGAAAAAGACAATATACAAAGATTTTTTTTAGAATAATGTCTTTTTATATTTGTTAACAATATTCCACATGTTTTTGGTGCAAAGTTGTTATAGAAAAGTGAATTATAAGTGATCTCAATATTTTACTTGCACTAAATAACTCTATACAAATTTTACATATGTTATAAAATAAAAAAATATTTTTGAAACAAAACAACCTATTTGAGTTAAATTTTTTTAAGAAGCTTTGAAAAATACGTAATATTAAATGTAAGCAAATTAGTGGGAATATACATGCATTAAAGGGAACTTTAGTTATAAAAACATTTTAATAAATACATAAATACAGAAAAAAATTAGAATTTCCATTTATTTATCTTCATACTAAATTTTGAGAGCTGTGGTATCCTAGTGGTCATGGTCATTAACTCGAGGTTTAAGTGTCATGAGGTCAAGCCTATTGACCTCATCCCACTCCAGCCTCCAGTACAACGTGAGGAGGAACTGACGCACAATAAATCTGTAGTAACTTTAAGTAGTTCTAAAAGGGATCAAAATTTCGAAGTTCGTCCCCAAACTTTGTACGTGAAACTTTTTGAACTTTTTATCTCATCAAGAGTGAAAAAATTTGAGATTTTACTTGCAATATAAATATAAGACCTCAAACCCTTTCAGTGCGATAGAAAAAAAAATTAGAAAATCAACAATATATATTTCCTTTTACACTCTTACAGAAAATATATGAAGAAAATGGCCTAAAGAAGAAATAAATATTTAGGCTTCCGCTATTTAAAAAACCTGATAAAAGGATATTTTAACCATAATTATTAAAAACGAAAACAAAAATTATTCATTATTACAAGAATTTGTTCACTATTTGAACTGATGCATCTTATAGGTATAATTTCTTTAGAATTTCAACCTAAATAAATCATGCCTTTTTAAATATACAAAGAAAAATGCCTTCCAGTTTTACGAGGAAACAGAAACCGAAGACGAAAACATTGAAGTTTTTGAATAAATCCTAACTAAGGATTGTATCATTCAAAGTTTTAAAATTTAAGGCACTGAGAAAAGATAAAAATAAGTAAAACAGCTATTGGCTTGACAAATAAAGCCAAAACATTTTTTTCCAAATACATATTTCTCTTTCAAGACACTACTAACTATACAAAAATATTCTTTGCCAACTGTTATTTTAGGAAAATATGGAAAAAATCAGACTGGGGCTTTAGAGTCAAGACAAAATTCCGTTATCTGTTCGCTACAAAGAAAGCTTTGAAGTCTTTTTGACCGATTACCTTTTTAGGCCTTTGTCTCTTTTGTCAAAAGGAATCATATTTTCAAATCTTTGATGCATGCTTTGCATTGATATATATTTCTTTTAGTAAAGCGTAAGTGCTCCGAAAAAGCATGTAAAATACACGTAGACTATTTAAATGTTTTATGTATCAGTTATAAATTTTTTATTTGGTGACGGACTTCGAAATTCTGAACCATGGATAAGTAAAGAGGACATCAACCAGACTCATACCTATTTGCCAAATTTTGACATCACGCCAAATGCCACTTTCAGCCTCCAAAGATTGGTCTTCGGTTGTACATGGGGGGTTATACATGACTAGGCTTCGAATTTGGTTCTTAATAAATCCTTACACGAGTTTCCGATGATGAACTCTCGGCTACCTTGGCCACATTATCTCAAGAAAGATTATTTTTTGAACATAATCGAGATGAATATTTTAGCTTTTCATGGCAAGATTCTTAAACAAGGTTTGCAAAGCCCTCTTCAAAGAATATTATAACTAGCTAATTGGAATGGAATTTTTTTAAACGTTGTTTTTTAGCTTTTAACTGGGCTTTAAAATCTCTGAGCATATTGCTCAATTCAAGAGAAAGATGAAGATTATATAACACGGCTTTTAGTTCGGGCTATACAGAGGAATATAAATCACATCCATAGCACTGTGAGGACAGGAATTATTCTGAATGAGGACAAATATAGAAATAAACATTCTTTTCTGTTTTGTTTTGAATGGTTCATCACAGTCAGCGCAATGTCTGATAATAAATAGCTGCAATGATTATCGCTCCAAATTTCAATAACTTAACCAGCAACCAAGCCGTAACTTTAACCATCGTCTGGGTTAAAATTATTTTAATTATTTGGTAAGCTTGAGTAAAACCCTAGTTTTGACTGGTTTTTTTGTTTCTAGGGTAGAGTAATACACTGAAATGCCACTGAATAGTGGATAGCAAGGGCTATGCATGATAGTGCTGCACCTCATTTATGCGCAAGAGAGGGCGCTGTGGTAGCCACATATATAGTGCTTACTCTGGTTGTTCTGAATTAGTTGTTGGAATTTCCAGGGAGGGTAAACTGCCTGTTTTAGACGCCTTCGATCGCAGACAAATTATAGGCCAGCGACGCATGGGCCATTCAATTTCCGAAATCGTCAAGCAGCTAGGTTTTCAAGGTCGAGTGTCAAGACTATACAAGAATACATGGATGATAAACAAAAAAACTAGCGATCGAGCAAAGTGCAAAGGAAAATTAACCTAGACAGTGCGTGGTGAGAGACTGATTAGGCGTATTGTACGCAGCCATTAGCTTAAATTATCACCCAGTTGAATAACGGTACCAGTTATACAGTCATTAAACGGACTGTGCAACGCTCAATTCACCGTATGGGTATCGGGTGCCGTCAACTTGCGGGAGTACCATTGCTGAATGCTCGCCATCGGACTGCGCCTCTTGCCTGGGCAAGAGAGCTCAGAGACTGGAGTATAGAGGGTTGGAAACGAGTAGCATGGAGTAATGAATCTCGATTTTGACAACGCCGAAGGGAGGCTGAGAATACGGCGCCAGGCACAGGACGCCGTGGGTCCTGCATGCTGTTAGAACTGTACAAGGACATGCTGGTTCAATAATGGTAATTTTCGTGGCACTGTTTGGGATCTTTACTGGTTGGACTGTGTACCAACATCTTTCAATGTAATTCGGTACGTAGATTTGGTGGGTGATCACCTCCATGAGTTTAGGCTGTTCTGTTATCCGCAAGGTAGAGCAGTTTTCCAGCAAGACAAATGTACCTCTCATAAGTCCCGGTTGGCTACTGCCTGATTGGATGAGCATTCTTATGACTCTTCTTTCATAAATTCGTCACCTAGAGGCCCAGACTTAAATCCTATTGAGCATATTTGAGAAGTTTTGGAACAAGGCTTGAGAGGCCAACACAGAGCACCAACGAACCTTACTGAATTATGAATAGCTTTAGCCAATATTTGGCAAGTCATTTCTGTGGAACATTTCCAAAAATTTGTTGAATCTGTGCTTCATCGCTTGGCAGCCTTTATTAAGGCCAGAGGAGGCTGAAGTTACTATGTAGGTATCCCTAATTCAATGGCACTTCAATGAATATCCATGTTATACCCTCGGGACAATCAGCTGTACAAGTCAAGATTTTTGAGTCTACAGCTAAGCAAAAACCCGTGAATTCGCATAGGTGGTATTAAAGGTTATAATTAGAGTACGCGGTTGCCTGCCTTGCCTTCCTACATCTTTATAATTGTCCGGTTGTGTAGCGTGTCCAAAACAGGTTGAAAATAAAACAACCTTCGTAAAAATTACATACTTTCAGATATTCTAATAATTTCAGCAACCTTCATAAAAATTAAAGTTCAAATTCTTCTAAAATCTTGTAGCTTAAGTAACTGTTTCATCAATTTCACTTACTTTTATAATACTGTATCTGTTAGTTATCTGTCAACTTACCAAAATGTATAATATTTAAATTAAAATCATTTCTAAAGATTACATGTACAACGAGAATGGAATACTTTAAATATATATATATAGTGTGATCTTACTCTTCAAGAATATTAAATTAACTTGCGAAAATGTTATGAAAAATGTATAGAAATTTAACTAGACAGTATATGTTAGCTAAATGAACACAGTAATATATTTGCACTTTTAGAATAAAGAAAGAGGATTGTATGGTTAAAGATTGTATAAAGGCACCATCCTTCCTTTATATTTGCATCTATACCATTAATATGCAGTATATATATGGATATATATATTCACTTTCAACAACGATTTCTTAAGGGGTAGAGGTCTTTATTAATGTGTCTTACTTATTACATTTAATGCATTTGAAGAAAGTAACCTTCAAGTTTCTGTCATCATTTAGAATTATTGTAATATATTAAAGGAACTGTACTTCCCTAAGCAAATACAGGCTCATTTTTCAATTCCTACTATTAGCTCACTCTCTCCCATTATATATATATATATATATATATCTTGTTCAAGTGTTAAATCATTAATAAAATACTTTCAATTCATCCATTCAAGTTCAAATACATTTCTTAAAGCATGTAGAGGTTGACACTTGATATTAATACAGTCTTTTCAAATATTAATTCATTAATTAAATTAAAAATATAACTAATAGTACCAGACTAAAATAATAGTCTAACAGCATACATAGAAAGGTAAATCTTTCATTGTGCCCCTTTAAGGCAATGGATAGTAATCCAAAGGTCGTGGGTTAGAATACCACCCTGGGATGGTATAATTTCTGAGAATGTGATTTCGTTTTTATTATACTATTTTATTAGATTAATTAATTAAATTAATGAATAAACAATAACAAAAAATAGTCCAACACCATATATAAAATGGAAAATTGAAAGTAAAACCACTTTGCATTGTGTCACTTACTATTGTGATTCTGTGTGTCATATGTATTTACATATTTGTACTAATTGTAACTATTTAATAAAAAGTATCTAAAATAAATTTTAATAAAGTAATAATTTAAAATAAATTTAATAAGTACTTTAATAACTAATTACTTAGTTATAATTTAACAAATTTATTAAAATAATTTTTCAAGTAGAATTGACATACATTTTTTTATGTTATTTGTTATTTTATTTAATTCTTCTAAATATACAGCCATTCTATTTTCAGTAAGAAATTTTGCGTGAAGTTATTTAAGGACTGCAAATCCTTTATGGGTTTCAAAAAGTGTGATGAGAAGCATTGATAGATTAAATGTAAACTTTTTAACATAAAACTCCCAATAGAGTACGGACTTATTCTCAATTTTGGATCATTAAAAACTTTAATTTCAGGTTTTAATCAGAATTTAATGAAACATTAAATGAATTTACTGTTTTCTGCTTTTTTTGTAATTAATCGTGAGATTTATTATTTTTCATTTTTTACTGAAGTGAATGGAGAGTTTTCTGATTTGAGGAGAACTGGAGATTACTTAAGAGCATCTCACTGACAGCATTACTTTACAAGATGATTTTTTTTAAAAATGGATTCTTAAGAGAACTTTGATTGAAAAACATTTTAATGGGAATAATTTTATAAATTTTGAAAAGTTTTCTGTTAAACTAAAATTTAAAAAAATGTTACATTATTGAATGAAATTGTAGCAAAATATTAAAAAATTCTAAATTTTTGGTATTTGTATTATGCCATATTGCACCTTTAGCAATTATATAGTTATACTGAAATGTAGATTTAAAACAAAAGAGAGACTTTGATTATTTGGTAAATTTAGAAAATAAGAAACTTTATAAATGAAAATATTTTAAGGTATCCAAACACGTTCGGAATACTTTTTAACAAAATAGCATACTAAAACATTATAAATGTTCCTTTAGGACTTAATACCAATAAATATTACTATAAAACTGTCAAAATTTAAAACAAATTACCTGAATTTTACAAAAATCACAGTTATAAGTGAAATTTTAGCAATATTTTTGAAAAACGTGAAAGCCATTAGAGGAAAAAGTAATTAACATATATTAGGAAAAGTATTACTAAAACAAATTAGATGCATTTATCTGGAAAATGTACTAAAATTTTAATTTTTTATAAAAATTTGAAAAATTTTCAGATTATTGAGTACACATTATAAGAAAAGTTACATTTTTTATGAGACCATTATTTAAATAACAAGCCATAACTCAAAAAGTATTCATACAATAAGAAATATTTTAGTACCTTCTCTAGAAAATAACATAAATATCAGGTTCAAAAAGTTTTATAGAAATACATTTGTAATATTTTGAGTTATCAGACTCGCCATGATAGATTTTGAGCAATTTAAATGCCCACTTCTGGTAGATCAAAAACCTACTTCCGGCTTTTCTAAATTTATGAAATTGATTGTAACTTAGCCTCTAGGTAGTGTAGAAACAAAACAAAGTATGTTTCGTAAAGTCACATGATAGCTTTTTTCAATAAAATAAAAAACAAAAATATCTGTCTTGACAGTATTTGGTCATTTTCAACCGCGTGTTCGGATACCTTAAATCCTATAAAATGTTTTTCAACTAATTATGTCGAACTTTATTCTACCGTATTTGTTCTACAATAAAAGTTTCTAAAGATTCTATTCTATATTTCCAAATGCAATAAATGTACCAAAATAGTTATTTTAGCTTAAAGATTAATTAGTAAGCAAAAATACTTTTAAAGGAACGTTCTTAGAAAAATGACAATTCAAGTAAAATGTTGTCCAGTTTCGTATAACCTAAAAGAAATCAAACGAAATTAAATAAAATTAGTTTTGCCGATACTTTTACACAAATACAATTTTTCTTAGACATATGAATTTCTTTTGTTCTTCATAAAGTATATTTATAAAACATGTAAGAAACTTAGATTGTAAGTAAGGTTTATCAGTTAACCCATATTGATATAATATCCAGATCTAACACTCAGACAATTTAATTCAAATTTTTTTAAAGAAAACAATGTAAAAATCAAATTATGTATTAATATCTAAAATTTATCATTAATTCCTTAATCCTTTTTTTTTTCAATTCAATCTTAAGCAAATAAAATAAAATTTTGGCTAATTAAAATCAAAACAGTTTCTGGCTGTTTCAAAGAAATTCTCTATGGAAAGTGATTTTCCTTTCATCTTCTCAATAATACAAGAAAGCAAATTAAATGTTCAAATTTGGAATACTTGAATCATTAAAACTTATAGATGAGGGTGAATTGGCTTCAGCATTAGAATTTCACAAAATTAAGTTTTTGTTAATCATATTCCTTAGTTTTTTTCTATAAAAATATTATGATTTTATTATTATTATTAATTATACGCAAGTCCATATTTTAAATTTTAGCAAATCAAGGAAAGGTATTCAGTACAGTAAATTTGGCTTTGGGGAGAGACGGATTTGAGTTGATGTCGAACAACTGAACCGAAGTGATCAAATCTGTTGGAAACCAAATTGAATAAGAAACAAGCTCCGAGAAAGATAAAATGTGGACATCAATTGGAGCGTGTACTTTTCACTTGACCGTGAACTAAATCTTACTATTTCCCCAAGTTTACTCTAAAGTTATAAAAATTGAAAGAAAAGGAGAAACACGAGGGACATTTTCCTTTCTTTTAATTAAATTAGAATTTGTTCTTGTGCTATGCATTACAAGACATATACTTTGGCTCATTGTATATTTATTATTGAATCTTACTCATTTATTAGTTAAAATCTGAATTCCATCTCAAAACTTAAGTATATTTATTTGAATGTTTTCTGGAAACATAAACTGAAGTATTGATATAACGAATCTTACTAACTTCATTGGTATCCCCCAAACTCAATTTCAAAGAGAAAATTAATATATATTATAGCGCTGTTTCCTGTCTTTTTCATTTACTCCTAATCCCCCTAGCTATTATTTCTTTTTAAAATATGTTTAATTTTTTTAACATATATTTGTATATATTTTCTGAATCAACCGCATGAAAGCGTTTCTATCTTTTTAGTTATAAATATTGATTTTTTTTTTGAAAAATGTAAACAAAAGGAAAGTAACAACATTGAGAATTTGTATATGCCAAGCTATATTTTCATTCATAACATAAAAAATTAACAAATAAAAGCAATGTATAGCTTTTTCTGATGTGTCTAGCATTTTTTTATGTTTTAGATGCAATATTTTTCTTATTTAACCTAACAAATTTGATTGCAATTTTTTTTCCAGAGCCAAGATCTAATGTAAAAAAATGATGTAAATACAAATAATTCAATTAAGTTTTAGTGTACTTATTTTTTTTTGTAAAATTATAGTTTTGAATGACGTATAAAAATAATAAAATAAATGAATTTATAAGAATTAAAAACCAAAAACGTATTTTATTATTTTCAATTTACAGTCTTGTTATAGAACTTTATCTAGGATATTTCTTTCTTAACTGATTTACAGCCATGTAATAAAAATATATATTGTTACAATTACTGCCATTTCAAATCATTTTTCGCAAATATAGAGAAAAAATTATGTTGCAAAGAAAATCGACATTTTCTAGACTTTTTTTGTTCAGAAATAATAGGTAATCATTAAACAGAACCAGCGTTCCTGAAACTCAGCATCAGGGATTCCATAACTCACACAAAAGCAATCACAACAATTTGCAAAATTGTTGTAGCAAGAGAATTTAGAACGGTGAATGTGTATTTAAAGTAGAAAACTCAGATTTTTTTTTGAAAAAAAAATAATAGAAATCTGCATTTTTTCTCCTACTCAAATTTATGATTCTCTTTTCCATTTCTTACAACAATCCATCAGATTTTTTTTTCCATTAAACTTAATTCTCAGAAAAAAGTGAGCTACAGTTCTCATTTTATACAGCGTAGAGAAAGCTATCATAGGAATAAATTCCTTTCCCTCTTTTTGCAGCGTTCATTTAGCATTTTTTCGCTGCTTGAATAAGAAAGAAGTATAAAAATGAATTGGGGCCTAAGAATTACATTTCCAGTTGGAAATGATAAATTTCTTAAAAATGTAGCTGGATCTTTATTATTCTGAGCATCTGAGTGTAAAGGAGAATATTTATTTTTAAATTTGAATTATAAATAATTCTTGGAATGTGCAAATGAGTACAAAATAAGCTATTAATTAAATCAAATTAAAATTTATGATATATTTTTAAACAGAGATAGTATTTAGAAACAACAGATGTAATAATGCCAAATGAAATAATTTAATAATTATGTTTCTTTACAAAGAAACCGAAGCAGCAGTTTTGAAAATGCTTAGGTAATAAAAAAATTATTAATGTCAAATGTAATTTTTTAACGAACTTTCGTAGGAATATCTTATAATATGGATCATTTATTTATTTGAAGCTATCATTTCATATTGGTGAACATAAAACGACATTTTTATTCATCATTCTACAAACTAATTATTTTAGAATTATAAAGGACATTTATTACTTTAGAAAGTAAATGATAGAATTGTAACGATTTTTGTATAATTAATGCTTTTTTATATTAAATTATTGTAAATAATTTAGGGCTAGAAGTTTAATACGTTTATATGATTTTCTGTTGTATTTATTTTCTGCTAAAAACTGTACCATTCCCAATCAACACCGCCCCATATATTAAAATGGCGTTTCAATCGAAGCTTGAAGCTATTGGCAATACAACCAAATTGAAAAAAGTTTTGGCTAGTTGGCATCCATTTTTAGTGGCGAACTTATGGATACTTCTGGATTTTACCGTAGAAATCTATAACAACGTGATCTGTGACGTAAGTAGATTTTTCTAGAAAACGATCAAAGGGTGCCGCGCAGACTATAAATAGCAGTCGCTCTCTGAAAGTGAGTCAGTATTATTTCAGCTGTTGAAAAAGACGAGAGTTTGTTTGCGGATTATCTTTAACTTTAGCTATTTGTGTTTTTAGACACTAGAAGTTGTGTCAAAGAGCTGTTGAAGGTGTGAAAAACCTTCTGGGATGTATTGTGTAAATTTTAGTGCTGTAACCTGTATTTTAATAATTTTTTTCCAGATTAAATTTTTATAGCTTTTAAAGAACAGTTTTGCTCTTTGAGACTAATAGCATGGAATGTACGGCCCTCAATCTTTGTAACAATATATTTACTTTTGATGTAATAATATAATGATGAGAATTTATTGTACTCAAACCACACTGCAATAAAATAGGGGGGATACTTCAAGATTTTCAAATTTATTTAATAATGATTGCATGTTTTCAAATAGGAATATTGGCTTTCATTTTGCAATACATTAAACAGAACTTACATTAAAAACAGTTTCTTCTTAGCGAAATAAATGATATTATATCTACGAGCAATATCAATACACATAGAGGGCATTTTTTATGAAAAAATCAATTGGTTAACATGCAAAGGAAAAAAGTAAATAATTATGGAATGTACTGTCACCATCACAGGCACAGATAAAAAAATGAGTAATAAACATAAATGAGAATAAAGGAATATGTTTGGAATGTTCAATGCGTAAAATATGTCAGCAATTGTAAGAGAATATGATTTTTCTTTCACTATATAAATGATTCAATCTTCACAGTAACAATTCTGTAAGAAAAAAATCCAAATGGTTAGAATTAAATAAAGGAAAAATTTTCCGTCCCTATCCTTCCAAAACTTATCGACCAGAATCTATTCAAACTTCATCCATTCATATCCATCGGAATACTATCAAGCATTCTTGTAATGCATAAAAGTCACCAGAAAAAATTAAATGAACTTAAGGATCAGCTGTAATATGGAAGTTTAGGATGAAGCAAATTAGGAAAAAGTAAATAATATTAAAGATTTTATCACAGATTTTATTTTTGTTTGTTTTCTTCTGTTTTTAAATCTTTTTTTACAAATTAAACAGCCTTTTTGTAAAATTCAAACAATTTGTAAAGTCTGATATATTTTCTTTTTTATTAAATTTTAACATAATTTTATTTTCTGAATATACTATCCGAAAGCCCTTTTAGGTAAAATGGAAATTTAAGCTCTCTAATATTTTATGCATAATTTTGACTTTCTAAGAACAAAATCAAAATAAGTTTGAAAAAATTTGCTCGTAACAAAAATCGCTGCCAGAAAGTAATTTTTATTTTTTAAAAAATATATTTCAGAATTAAATGTGCTATCATATAACGTCAGCTGAAGATTTTTTATGCGCAGAATTCGAAACAAAATATTACAAATAGCATTTATAATACTTCTATACAAAAATTAATTGGTAAATACATGCTCAACTATATTTCCGTATTCATTTATCTCCATTGCAGTTAGTTAATTCCAAATGTTTTTACTTATCCTTTGCAAACCAAGAAATATTTTTTTATCCCACTCAATTAACAGGGCAGTTTATTTTTATTACTATCAGTAAAAATATTTGAATTTAACAGAAGAAATGGATTATAATACTATCAAATCCATATTGTAAATGGTACAATCAAATGGTATCACCCAAACAATAAACGATTGTAATGAAGTTTTATTGAATATGATGGAATAAAATATTTTGAATGTTGAAATAACTTCTTAGTTAAGCAGGTATTTAAGGAAAACGGTTTTGTGATTCATATACAAATCAAGCTTTATAACTTACGAGGCGTATAAAGGAACTAAGTACCGTTTTGGAAAAACGCACTCATAAAAAAAACCTTTTCTTTTCATAACGAAATTTATTTTTGTATCAAAGAGAGCTTGACGGAAACTATTTTTCCCGCGCAATTATTGTCATTGTTCTGTAATTTTCAAGTCGGGAAACCAATTTGTCTATACTCTCTTCAAAGAAATATAACCACCAGTGAAAACAGACATTGCTGTACAGCTCTTTGTGGAAATTCAAAACAAAGCATTTTTATTGTGAACCGTCTGTCTTCAAGAATTTTCTCATTTACTTTTTCAACCAAATGTTCTTTAACAACAGAAGACCGCCCACTGCGTGCTTCGTCATGAACATTGCCACGCCCCGCTCATCAATGATTTGTCGAACCCTCTCTCACCATTCCATCACTCATCACGTTTTCACAATTAACCTCGACAAGTTAACCATGAATTTCAACTGCTTTAACATTTCTTGCATTCAAGAAACGGATTACAGAACACACTTTACAGTCCGTGGTATCGGTAGACGTCCTAATAATTTTGAAAGCTCTCCAACACCTGTTAAAACAAAAGGGCTGTAAAGGTGTCAGTGTATTGACAATCAACCAGATATATGATGCAAGGGCTTGATTCTGATACTACTACTACAGTTGCAGTAGAATAAAATAGTATTTGGTTTTCGGAGATGCCTCGCAAATGTCAGTCTTATCTCCTGTACAAACTTCTTTCCTTCAAAGTAAGACTTGAGTAAAATTTCAATGCAGAAAAATTCTATTAAAATCACTGTAGAAATTTGCTAGCAATTATTTCTATGGTGAATGGGTATTAAGGGAAAAATTCTAAGGGGATAGTTACAATAATAGGAAATAGAATTAAACTTGACAAACTGCCTTGTATATAGTTTTATATATATGAGAGAGAAAAAGAGGACGTACACCAAATACTAATTGTTAGTTCGAAATAAAGAAAATACTTCTTTTTAGAAATTTTCCCGCTTAAAGGAACAGCTAACATGCAAAATCATTTTGTATGTTGATTTTCGCATTCAATATAGTTCATAATAAAATATTGATGTGCTATTTTTATTATACTGTACTGCTTAAAAATATTATAATGTCTTTTTTGTAAAATTATAGCTCCAGTGGAGAAATTTAGAGTTTGTTTAAATATGAGTATGTAATTGCGAATCAGCAAACTGTAATTTAGTTAATACTGAGATAAATTAAAAAGTCGACTCTGTTTCTCTTTCTTCTGAAGATATTTAATTTCAATCACGAAAGAAGAAATTCGAGGAGAAAAACATCTACAAGTTTTTTTGAAGTACCTTTTTAGTTTACGTGGAAAAGAAATTTGAAGAAAATGACCAAGGTTCTATATAGAGAGAATTCTTAAAGGAAATTAAATATAAATCAGAAGTTGGAAAGAATTCTTTTAAATAAAATGGGCTGTTTAAAGTAAAATGAATTTCATTATTTCAACATGTTTTATGAGCGCAATTATTCATCAGGACGTTAAATTATGTTTCCATTCTTAAATTTGTGCGAACAATTTCAGAGTTAATATCGAGATAAGTTTTAAAAAATATTTATGCACTAAAAAAGGAATTATTAGTTTCTAAGAATGTTATTCCACATTAAAATAGTTTCATTTTGAAAGAGGTCCATTATCATTCCTATTTGAACGATTTGAAGGAATTTTTTTAAAATTATTACCTGCAATTAGGAATATGATAGTAAAATCAATTTTTTGAAGCAAAAAGAAAAGTTAATGTATTACTTAAATTTGGCTGAAAAAATATACAAGTTACATTTAAACATCATAATACATTCTTTTAAATAAAAATATGATTATTTTACATCTTAAGGTATATCCGACTACCCTAAAATTGTGAATTTTTCAAAAATTTGACAAATTTATTTTATGATTTCATTTTATAGGCCCTCTTATTAGCTTTATAAAAATACCAAGTTTATTATTTTCCGTTCACTAGAGCAAAAACTACAAGAGCTTTCGTAAAAGCAAATGCCATTAATTTAAGCAAAATCTCATACTTAAAAACGAGTTTTACTCAAAATGTGTGTTTTCTTTAAATTCTCAAAAGGGGTCAGAGATTGCTAAAAATATTTTGAAAATAATTAACTGAAATTTTTTGTGTATGTTTTGTATAATAGTAGAAGTGTTTTAGCCTTCAGATTTATCAATCACTGTTTCATTACAAAATTTGCAGATCCTTATGTGAATATAATCACAGTTTTTTTAAAGCAATTTTGTATAATAACAAAGATAAAGGGCTCTAGTTTTTGTAAAAATTAAAATATCTCTTGTTCTGAAGGTCAGTTAAAAATAAATAATATAGCAACACCAGAATTAAAAAATAGAAAATTAATTCATAAACTTTTGGCATAGAATGGGCCGTGTTTATGTTATTTTTTGTAAATTCTAACCAAATTTTTCCCATTTTAGTAATAATAATTTCTTTTTCAATTCTTAATTTTAGCATGTTTTTCTTAAAATGTACTAAACAAATCTAAAAACAGCAAACAATCTCCATATCTCTATTTTTTTTAAAAAAGTTGTCGTTAAGTTTATATGATATATAAGTTTATATAAAACCTTAAGTTTATATGATTATAACTATTTTCTCCCTCCGAAAATAAGAACATTATTACGTTTTGATTTTTAACCTAAAAAATACTTCTCTTTCAGAGAAGAAACAAACCCCTGGCACAGAGAAAAATTGCAGGAAGATAAAAAATTCATCACTATCATTTAGGGAAGTTATAAACAATGTATTTCTGTTGCACTTTATGCCATGCGAAAGAGCTTTATGATATTTCGAAAAGCACAGAGGGTTGAAGAATTATTTAGGAATCTATTTTTAAGACCATTCTGAAACATATAAAGAATAATAAAAAAACGTTTTACACATTTCTTTTTTGAAACTAACATCCACATTTTTACTCCACACTTTCAGCCCGGGAGTGATCGCGCGTGGCGCAAAGTAACCCCAGGCTCACAAAAACGTTTATTCCTGAAAAACTGTTTATTTTTGTACCAATTACTTTAAAAGTATCCTCCTATATGACAGTCTTCAGAGGAACTAAAATGTATTTTGTCACATATCTCCCTCTTTTTTGGGAGTAGCAAACGTTTCTTTACAAAATCTTAGAAAAAGCGATGAACATAAAATGAAAATGAAAATGCCTGAAAATGACATTCCTGTAATGTTAGCGAAAAGTGACTGTGATTTCCGTCCTTTATTAAGGTCTCGCATATTTAAAACATTTTAGTTCAGTTTTATTGAATTTTTTCTCAAATTATCAAACAAAAATTGAAAAGTCTTTGAAAGTAGGTAAATATACTTTCTCTTAGTTAAATTATTCACTAGAATTGTGATTTTTATCGTGTAGAATAAAAATAATTAAAAAAAAAAGGATTGGAGTGACTGGGTCTTCCCGCGCGACCATTAACGTTAGTATCGATTATGTGCCTGCTCCCAGATTAAAACATTTTGAAGAGACTTCTCGCTTCAAATATTAAAAAAATAACACAATTATTCTTCATCAAATTTTACATTATTTTCATTATTTAACAATTCTAATTCTGTGAGGCTTAAGAATACAGTTGATTTTGCCAAACATGGTTTCTACAATCTCAATTGCTGCTGGCAAAATAAGCTGTCTTCGCCAATAGTGTAAGGCTTTTACATTTGGTATTTTGTATGATACTTTGTAAGAAGTAAGTAAAGCTTTTTTATTCACTAGCAATTTTTTAAAATACTTTTTGTTTTTCATATGATTTTAATTTTATTTTAAAGAAATCTTGAGGCTTGTTAATGTACTCACCATGAAGCGTTTCCAAAGGTCTTTTAAATTTATTCGGTTTCATACTGTTTGCTACGAATATATTTTTGAACAAATAAAACACACAGGGGCTTTAATTACATACCATTTTGTAATCTGCTCCAATTTAAAAAATTAACGAAAGTAAAAAAAATTAACAATTTTCTTATTAATTAAAAGTAATTTGCTTAAAGTACATATTATTTAAAAGTAACATATACAAATTTAATACTTATCTTGTTAATTTGTACGGTTTATAATTAAGTTCGTATTGTAGCTTTAGAGCCAATTTCATTATTATTGCATTCAATACATTATTATTCTATAAGGAATGCGTGATAAAAATTATGATTGAAAATTGGGTCGGCAATAGTGAAAGTTTGAGAAGCTCTGCCTTAAATAAAAATGTTAACTTAAGAAATACATCTATCAATCTTCAAATCCCCTCAAAATATACTTAAAAATTAAAACAAATTTGAATTAAAAAGTACGTTTATAAGTGATTGGATCCCATTGTGATACAAACATTGTCTGAATTGTTTGTGATACGAACAAATTTCATAAGTCATTATGTGTTAATATTTCACTAAAAATTTCTTTTTTTTTGCTGTTAATTAGTAAAGTATACACACAGAAAAAGCATATTTTAAAAATAGTTTGATATGTGTATATAAATAAGAAAAAAATACTTACTTCGATGATGTACACATATGTTGTTTTGATTCAGAGACGCTAGTAGAAATTGCTATCAAGGACAAGTACTGCCATGCGTTAGCTAAAGGAGAAAATTATATGAGGTATTTCACTTTGTGTTTCATATGATGCAACCAGTCCCAATATTTGCTTTTGCTGTTCAGCCTTCACAAAAAATTTTGAAACCTTTGTATCACATGTGATACAAGGGAACCGAGGAGGATATATAGATAAGTTTTATGATATGTAGTATCACTTAGATTAGAACACATCTATAAATTGTCTTAAGAATATTATTACAGTAAAAATTACTTAAATACAATATTTTGGCAAAAAATGAACATAGAATTATCTATTTTCAAAAAACATTCTCCTTGTACGGAAATTGCTTCTATAATATTAATATTTTGTCTATATATACAATTGACGCTTTTTTTACAGAATCTGAACTAGAATTCTTGAAATATGTAACTTAGAAGTAGATTTATCCACATTTTAATACAACAGAGTAGAGCAAATGTTAAGAAAAAAAAACACCGACAATTATTTCCATTGGCAATAACTGGGAATAATGCGAGTTTTTCTAAACTCTTAGTTCAGGCTCGCTGTAGAAATCTTTGGTATATATAAGCCCAATGTTATTATTATATAAGCGTTTTCCATTAAAGGAGAATGTTTTGTTTATAGGTAATTCTAGGTTCCTTTTTTGCATGTTGTGCCAAAATATTGCATTTAAATAATTTTTTACTCTAATAATATTCTTAAAACAATTTTATACATGTATTATAATCCAAATGACACTAAATATAATGAAAAATATCCATTTATAAGCTTTTTTAAAATCCTGGTTCCAAACGTAGTCGGATACCTTAAAGCTGACAAATAGGGTTTTCATGTTGGTTGCCGACTTTCAAGCCCAATAAATTTGTTCTATTCGCATTATTCTTTGTTATTAAGTTTAAATTAAACTCCTTTGTAATTTGCAGAGTAATCAGCTGTCAGTTTTCTCTGGTTTTCTTCACACTCAGCTTCAATTTCCTCTCATCATGTTTTGTCATTTTCTTGGGTCTATGTCCCCTTGATGATGAAATTTTTGTGCTACCTTTTATTACATATGTTTTATATATCTTTATTACGCTTCTGTTTGAAATTTCATATACCTTCACGCATTTTGTCATATAGAAATTGTATGCTATCTTTAAAATTCATTAATAGATTTTGTTGATGGCATCATAAAACAAAAGAAATTAGTTTTATAAAGTTAAAACAATCTTAACTTTAAATATAGATTTTTTTTGGAAAAGTACTTTTTCTGAGATATCAATGAATATTTTCTATAGTTGAAATCTAAGGAAGAATAAAAATAAAATTCAATGGTCTTTGATGAGTCATTTGGCCACTATGTTTATGATATATTGGAATTACAATGCGATTATTGATATATAAAACATCCACGTTTTCTAATTTAGTTACACTCATTATTTTATTGAAAATGTTAACTTTTTGCTTTTTTTAAGGCTCTATATATCATACACTGTTGAACGTTAAGCTATTTTATCTACTACAGACACACATATACATTTTACATATTGCTATAGCTCTAACATTATTTGAATTTGATCCCATGATTTTTACATTTTAAGCAATATTTACGAGCACGAAAAATATAATACTTAGAGTCAAAAAAGTAAAAGAGAAAGACAGTATCGTGTCCCAAAAGAAAGCCTCCAGTAGCATTATTTTAGTGGAGCTACCTAATGCACAAAAGCCGAAAATATCAACCTCTTTTCCATATATTTCAGGGGAAAAAAAAGAAAATAATATACATTTTATAAGGACTCCTTAAAACGAATTTAGTTTCTTTTTTCAGAATTTCCAAAGTACAAATTTAGAACATTTCCGTCGACATTTCCTGCCGTAACCGTTTTATACATTTTTTCTTCGCTTTGTGCTACTTCTTATTTTTTTTCTTTTAGTCAATATTCTTAAGGTGTTCTCTTTGCCTAAGAACATTTTCGAAAATAAAATGCATTCTTTTCATCTGGGTGCTAAAAGACATTTTTAAGAAGAAATACTTTTAGGAAATACTTTATTGGGTTTTCGATTCATTTTTCTTTATCTTGCAACAATATGCATCATCGAAAACCATTTTATAAAATGAAGAGCTTTTTGTTGTTGTTTTGTGGGGGAAAGGTATTGATTAGAACAAAGGTTGCATGTGAATGTATCGAGTGGTACAAAAAAAATAATTTAATTGACTGAACAACACGGAATGTATTAAAAGAACAGTTAGAATGAAGAGTCTCTAGTAAAAGGTATTAAAAAGTTTCAAACTTTCATTTGATTTTTATTTTCAAATTTGGATCATTTAATGTAAAGAAAATGTGTAAAAAATAGCGCATGTATAAATATAAAACAAAAAAGTGGTACACGTAAAATCCTTTTTATGGGACATAGTAAGATTTCTAAAGCAATGTTTTATTTGATGGTTTTTATAAATTTTTTCTTTGTTTCCTTTGTATATGTATCCTTTAAAACAGTTTTTGTGTTAAAAGAAATACCATAAAAAGCTAATCATTAATTTTTTAATGAAAAACATAAAAATTCATGAAGAGATTTTAAAGTGCTACTCTTACAATAATTGTCTTACTTGCATGAAATTTGATTTACCAGTACGTTGGATTATGTATAACAAAAGTTGGTATTGTTCTTATGTTAATATGATTGATATTCGTAAAATACTTTTTTTATCATTGCTTTTTGAAAATTCCTAGAAAAATGCATAAATTGTAATGCATTTGCAATTTAAAAAAAATAAGTATTGCTTTGATTCAAAAATACATACCAACCTTTGTTGCCGGTATTTATAGCAAAAAATATGAAAAATATCAAAGCATTTAATACAATCGAGAAAAAGGATTAGCATTTGAAATAAAGGTAAAATAATAAAGTTTTCTTTCTGAAATCCATCAGTTTGAAGGTTTTATTTGTGCTATTGGGATGTGAATAAAAAAGAACATAAACGTTCTTATAACTGTAAAGATTTTTAGCTTATAGTGTTCAAATTCTGCGAGATTATAGAAAAACATTAAAAACAAGTAATATAAATTTTTTTTAAAAGTCAATTCCTACTTAGGTTAACAAAGAAATTTTTTATTTTAGTTACTTTTTATCAAATAGTTACAATTAACATATGTATATAAGTATGGCATAATCACAATCTTAAGTTACAAAATAGAGAATGCGATTTCTCCTTGCAATTTTCCTTTCTATACATGGTATTGGATTATTTTTTTTGTTTGTTACTATTTATTCATTAATTAATTTTAATTATACTAATAAAATAGTACAGTAAAAATAAATCATATTCTCAAAGATTAGACCAAACCAGGTAGGATCCGAACCTTTGTATTCGAAGACCAACACGCTATCCATTGCACTACATTGACACAACAAACATGTTTTCTTTCTATATTTGCTGTTGCACAATATTTTGGTTTTTGAATATTTATTCATTATTCATTTTTTAATTAAATTTATGAATAAATATTTGAAAAAATTGTATTAACATCAAGTTTCATCCACAACAAGTTTAAAAAAAGTGTATTTGAAATTGAATGGATGAATAGAAAGTACTTATTGGCGAATGAAAATTCGAACAAGATATATATATATATATATATATATATATAAATATATATAAATTACATATATAAAAAATTTCAGGTATAAATTCGAATAAATTGATCTAAGTATATCCCTTAAGGCATGAAGGTACATTTAAATTTCTGTTAATCTATTAAATGATCTTAAAAATTAAACACTGAAATAAGTTAGAAATTATTTTATGCTTTAGAAGAACGAATTCAAGAAAGCAGACAAGTAGAATTAGCAACTATTTTGCTGTTTTTTGAAAATCAACAAAACGTTTCTATTTCCTCGAAGAAATCTGGTGTACTTTCTTCAGCTTCAAAAACCAAAATTATTAAGTTATCTGGAAATATATTGTCTATTCCAAATTCTTCTGTGGAAAACCAATTCTGATGAAGAGCAATTTGAAAAAAACTACTCATTATAGTAATGCTTTTTTAAAAGAACCCGTGAAATTATCAATTCTTAAGTTTCTTGAAAACATGAAGAAAAATTTTAAAAATCCAAAGGCACTGAAAGCTGAATTTTCCTTACTTGAGGCAGTGAACAAAAGAACAAAAAACTAAGATTTGTTATTTAATCTCCTGAAAACTCAGTAAACTGCCCTAAAACTCAGTTGTTAGAAAACGAGTATCTTAAATTTTAGGCAGTATTGTGTCCAAAATAGGAACAAAACTTAAAATTCCATTTTCTAAGGAAAAATTAAAATTAGTGAAAATAATATAAATATTATTTCAAATTTTTGTTTGAGTTTTCTTTATTTTGTGTAATATGTATATGTAACTCTTAATTTTTTTAATATTTTGACTGTTATATTAATTTTTTTGTTATTTTATATAAATTAAATAATATATTTTTAACTATTCTATTTTTTCTCACAAAAATTTGTAAACTGATTAAAATTAGTTTTTTTAAAATTTAATTTGAAAATCAGTTTTCAAAAAGTAGAGTTTCCTGGATAACCTCTATATAGCTCTCGTACCGTACCATTATCTAACTAACCTGCACATAAAACTTGAAAATATTATTTCTCACTTATAATTTAAAAGAATCATTAAATTCCATTCTTTTCAACATCACTTTTTTCCAAACAAAAGTGGCTTGGGGGATCAACAGAACTTTCATTTTTTATTTCCATCCCCTCAGGTAAAAAGGAATCAATAGACGACGAAAAGAAAGATTCAAAATAGCAGAATTTCAACATTTCATTTCGCTAGAAACATGTTAAGTATTGAGTATATACGGACAAAAGTAAGAGATAAATTTGCAGCTACTAATAATATATGCGAATACAGGTAAATTAATTTGATGAAAAATTAAATTTTTTTATTATAACAGACCATAACTGTAACCGACCTGCTACCGCTTCCTAGTGTATGGCATGGGTGTTAAGATGTCTGTACTACCCCTCAGTTTTCTTGTGTACCTTCTTCTCTTCACACATGCTTAACTTTACAATATATTTTATTTATTTTTTAAAAAAAAATTTGTAATAACATGATTATTTTACAAAACAGGTCAAAAATTGATTTATCCCTAACTCAATAGCGAAAAAGGTATTACTTTTTTGTATAAAATACCTTTAAATTTTGCTCTATCCAAATTAGAAATATTATTGATATGATTTTTAAAATGTGTGTACATCCAACGATTCAACTGATTTCTACACAATTGAAACTAAAATATACTGTAGGTGATACTTTCAAGTCTTTACAAAACTTCTGTTGTTGTTGATAATGCCACCTGTCTGACGGTGTCAAATCGAGGTCTACGGAATTCATCGCTACGAAGGGCTACATGTACGTCAGTATTTATCCGTAGCTTTAAGCACCATGCAAGTGACAGTACGGTTTATTGCTCGGTTCCATCCAAATTTTGGGGAAAAACACTCTAGAGGCGTGTGGTCAGGATCCCCCTCCCATTTTCTTTCCCCTTCCACCAAACTCATGAGAGGCTTGCGGCTATACAGCTGCTTAAAGTACCTCCATGTTGCACACGCGCTACACATTTACAAATATCTATGCCTTCTCCGGGATTCGAACCCAGTCCCTACGGCACAGTAGTCGGCGTCAGTGACAACTGTACCGAATGGGCTTAAAACAATGACGGAAATTATAGACATGAATGCAACGGAGTAAAATTTTTTCATTCAAAACCTATAAAACGCGTAGGTCGAATTTTGAAATTAAATCAAAGTGTCTCACGTAATCATAAATGGTTAAATTTGGCGCATTTAAGCTCTCAGTGATCTTGTTGTTAGTTAGTGGTTTGCATCAGTTTTCTTTGTTTTGTCGTAACCAACACCAGTTTACTTTATAGGATGTGTTGCATATTCAACACCAAAATTTACACTACGATATCTTACAAATTACTCTTGGCACTGGCATTCTGTGTCTATACATCTTTTCTATACACATAAAATATTTTTTTTCTTGGCTGAACAAATTTTTTACTGTTTCAATAATTGAAAAGTTAAACACACTTAAAATAATATTTTTAAAATTCTGTACTCTTACACAAAAAAGAACCAATATTATTTTACCGAGTTATACAAACTATGCAAGCAGTTTCGCAAACACGCCTTGCTATATTATCTGCCAAAATATATAATGACAAAGTGGCTTAAGTGTGAACTTAGCTGCGGAAAACAGTAGCAAAATCCTCTCTTGAAGAAAAACGAAATTGATTTTCCAGTACCTAATAATAAACACATAATATTTTAATTATGTATTTACTAAAACTGATATACGAAAATTTCTTAAATTAAAAAAAAAATCGTTTCTTTGGATACAATATCAACAAATTAAGTCTCAACAATTAAATATTATTTTTTCTGTTTCACATCAAAAATATTCCTTTCAATAAATTACACTTATATTTACTTATAGAATTGCCAGTATACTAATCCGTAAATTGTCACCTCTGAAACTGCTATATAAAATATGTATTCTTCAAAATAGTAACATTTTCCTCTCAAAATATTATGCCTTATATTCCGTAGCATCTTTATTGATATAGTGTTATTTGTATTTTCCAAGTATGAACTTTTTTCTGTCTTATAGAATCAACAACTTTCACTAAATTTTTTGAAAGGAATTAAGATTTCGAGTAAGAGAAAAGAGATCCTATTCTGGAATATGTTTCAATTAAAAATCGACTGCATCACCAGCCAATAGGAAAGCTGCATGTGAAGTAAATGCGATCTTTCATTAGAAAAATATACTTATATCAGCGCTTTTCAAACTGCGGGGTGCGCCCTTCTAGAGGGGCGTGATAACCCTAAGAATGGGGTACTAGCATGTTGAAAAGTCAAAAGCAAAAGATTACTTAAAACATATATTAATTTATTGAAATCAAAAAAATAAATTCTGACATAATAAAGAAATAAAGAAATTGCAATGATATAATACACTTATGAATATATCAGTAAAGCTCAATGTATTTTATAATTATTTTAACAATGTTAAGTTAAGAACAAGTTTTATAATTTCGTCATTTATAAAATTATATTTAAATATTTACACTCATCTTGATAATTTGTACGGTTTATAATTAATCCTTTATCTACCGATTAAATTTACACGATTTGCTCCCCAAAGTCGCCATTTTTCGCGGATACATGGATATGCCATGTAGTGAGGGAGGAGAAAGGGAATAAATGAGAAAATCTTCTGAAATAAAAGATAGTAAGTCCTTCGCAAATACTGCATAGGTCATTTTTTTATTGCAAAGCTTTCAGAATAATTTTATAGATAGCAGTGAAAAAAAAAATCAACACGCACAACGTATATATACGTCGAAAGAAGTATATATATACGTCCGGGGCAATTTACTCACTGGATAGGTGAGACGTACAAATACGCCAGCAGCATTTGGGAGGTTAAAGTAGTATTGTAGCTTTAATGTCAAAGTATCGTTTTATCGAATTCAATACATTATTATTGTACAGAGGGGGGTGCGATGAAAATTATGATTGCATATTGGGTCGTAAATATTGAAAGTTTGAGAAGCACTAACTTAGATGAATATAATCTTTATTCGCAAAATATATTTCTTAGAAGTGACATGGAATACATAGTTATTTAATTATAAGGCAACGTTTCTCAAAATGTGCTGCGCGACCCCTCAGGGGGCGAAACAACTCTATGAGGGGGGAACGAGCATATTGAAAAGTCAAAAACAAAGGGTTATTTAAAAAATATATTAATTTACTGAAAGTAAACAAACAAAATACATTCTGACTTAATAAAAAAATAAAATACACATTTATACTGATATATTACACTTATAAATGTATCAGTGCTACACAATGTATTTTATAATTAATTTAACAATATTACGTTAAGAACAAATTTAATAATTACGAGTGACCCCATGGGATTATCATATATCAAATTATAACCTAAAATGAATTTTTATCTGTATAATTTGTACGGTTTATAATTAATCCCTTAACTGCCGATTAAAAATTACGCGATTCGCTTCCCAATGCCAATTGTTTTCCACGTAGGCTCGGGTATGTAATGCATTGGGGGGGGGAAGAAGGAATAAAGAATAAAAAAATATGAAGTAAGAAAATTCTGTGCAAACATTGTCACGTCCTTTTATTGCATTCTAAAGCCTTCGGGATAGTTTTATGGATAGCAGTTCAGAGAAAAGATCGTACTTCGGGAAGACGTATATATACGTCCGGGGAAATCAACGCTTTGGCTGAGCGAGACGTTTATATACGCCGGTGGTACTTAAGAGGTTAAGGTCGTATCGTAGTTTTAGCGTCAAAGTATAGTATCATTGAATTCAATACATTGTTATTGTATGAGGGGGGCGCGATGAAAATTATGATTGAATATTGGGTCGCGAATATTGAAACTTTGAGAAACACTGTTCTAAAGCCAATATTTCTGACTTAAGCATCGTGAAGTCTTTGGTAAACACGACTGTTTTGATTTAATGAGTGTCTGTTTTTTAGCGTAGCACTCTTTTACGCAAAACAATGCCCACAGATGAAGGTCGTTTTATTTTTGAGTCAAGGCAAAGTGACGACGACAACTGAGAGACCGGCATCCATCTTTCAAACTTTCATATCAAATTGTTTTAAATAATTGTAATAAATATAATCTTTACAAACCTTTTCAGTTTGATGTAAAAAATTGAATTTTTTTAAGCATTGCACTTGTATAAAATTTTAGAAGCTTAAATGTCAATCATAGTAACTAGTGGTGATATGATTTCTTTTAACAGGAAGACATTAAAAATATATTAAAAAGAAAAAACACTATTAAAAATATACATTTTTTTATTTAAAAAAAATCTTTCAAGTTTTAATGAGGTACTCTTTTTTCGTAAGCCTAAAATTTATTTCATTTGAAATGATTATTTCATTTTCAACTGAAATATTACTTAATGTACAGTGAATATTGTTTCTTTACAGATTTCACATTTCTTTTAGATTTAAAAACTGTATTCACTCAAAAACATTGTATTCATATTGACGCCTGCTTAAAAATTAAATATGAATAATTATGATTATTATGATATTTAAGCTTGACAGTGAAATAAATGGTTGAATTTTATTATAAAATATGGAACGCTATTTTGTCAATTTTTATGCATTCTTTCATTAGGCTTATGTGGAAATACACAAAATTGAGGAATCTAAAAATGAAAAAAGTTTTACATATATTTTACATTGAAATTGGCCTATTTGAATAACATTGCATATTGAATTGCATTAAATGCCGTCTTTTTGAAAGCTGAAAAAATTCAAAACAAGAACATGTTTTGAAATAAAAAAAATTGCTGATTCCAGCCCACAACGCATTTTGAAATTATAATACGAAGCTTCCCTATTCCCTATTTTCATTTCTTTTTTAATCTCAGTCTGTTTTGTCATGTATAAGACTTTACTTTTATTTTACTTCTTGTAGTGAATGCAAAGAAGATTCAAGCGTTTCATCTGAAAGAACAATTTCTCTAGTTATATAACATTCTATTTTTCAAAGCGTCATTTGCTAAATGGTTCTATTATTTATTACGTCATTTTCATTTTATTTATATAAATCATTTTTAAAAAATACTCTAATATTTTGTCACTGGTTTAGTTTCTATACTTTTGCACTACGTCAAAGAAGACAAAATACACTTCATGCGTTTAATTCTGTTCTATTTTTGTATAAATTAGTAAAAAACTTTAAACATTCTTACTATGATATCATTTCTTGTTCCTTAAATGATAAATAAGTGCCACTGTAGAAACTTCTGATTGTTCCAAGTCTAACACAAACAAAAAGAATTATCTTCCTTGATAATTTCAATCTCTTTCTAAACTAAAAATACGAGTCCTTAAATTTCCATCCTTTTTAAATTAAAGTATTATGGGAACAGAACTGAATTAAATTTTAAATATATAAATAGTTTTTTTTCCAGATAGAAATATAATTTAGAGAAAGAAAAAAGGCAGTCAACCACACATAAAATGTCATTCACTTTTAAATTAAGATTCATTAGCAAGATTATATGCATTATTAAGGTATCCGACGACGTTCGGATAAAGCGATTTAAAAAAAGCGTATAAAGCACAATTTTCATGATATTTAGTGTCACCGGGATTAAAATACATGTATAAAATAGTTTTAAGAATATTAGTAGAAAAAATTATTTAAATGCATTATTTTGGCGGAAAATGAACTTACAATTACCTATTTTCAAAACATTTTTCTTTTGTGAAAAATGCTACTATAATAAATATATTTTTTTATATAAAGCAAAGAATTCTCTATAGGGTTTGAACTACGTTTTTTGAAAAATTCACATTATTTTCAGAGTTACTACCGATTGAAGTAATTATCGATATTTTTTTCTTAAATTTTCTTCACTTAGTTGTATTAAAATATGGATAAATGCACTCCTAAGTTATATATTCCATACATCCTTGTTAAGGCTCTTCGCTTTCGTCTAAACTGCACATAAGTAGAATATTATTATTATAGAAGAATTTTCCACATAAAAAGTTAATGTTTTGCAAATAGGTAATTCTATGTTAATTTCCCCCCAAAATATTGCATTTAAATAATTTTTCTTGTAATAATATTCTTAAGAAAATTTTATGCATGTATTCTAATGTAAAAGACACTAAATATCAGAAAAGTTATCTCTTTATATCAGCGTTTCTCAATTTGTGGGTTGCGCCCCCTAGGAAGTGTGATGACCTTACATAGAGGGCGAGAGCATATTGAAAAGTCGAAAAAAAAAGATTTAAAATAATTATCAATTTACTGAAAAGAAACAAAACAAAATACATTTTGACATAATAAAAAATAAATACATATTCACATTGATATAAATGTATCAGTATGGCAAAAAGTATTTGATAATAACATTTATCAATGCTAAATTAATTACATGTTTAGTGATTACTAGTGACTTCCATAGGCTTGTC
Source organism: Trichonephila clavata (assembly GCA_019973975.1). Lineage (NCBI taxonomy): Eukaryota > Metazoa > Arthropoda > Arachnida > Araneae > Nephilidae > Trichonephila > Trichonephila clavata. The sequence continues at coordinate 10,405 of BMAO01029397.1, read as the reverse complement.
ATATACAAAATTGGGTACAAATTAAATCACTCATTTTGTAATTTGGGCAATTTATAAATAAAGTTGTAATGTAGCTTTAACGCATCGAAGTACATATTATTATTGCATTCAATAAGTAGTTGTATGAGGGGGGCGCGATGAGAATTTTGACTGAAAACTGGGTCGCGAAATTTGAAAGTTTGAAAAACATTGCTTTATTTGCTTTTGCAAAATAACGGTTCGAAACGTAGTTGGGTACCTCAAGACAGAAAAATGGTCTTCATAGAATAATTTCATTCAAATGAATTTCGTAATTAATCCTGAATAATTTACACCCCCCACACGCAATATGACTCTATTCTGATAAAACAGGATTGAAAGTAACAGAAATAACAGAAAAGAGCCAAACTCATTAATTTAAAGATAGATATTTCACTCCGAAAAATTTGAAACGTGACTAATGATATATATAGCTTGATAATACTTTTTTTCCTAACGAAGATCAAGGTACCAAAGAGCAAATCTCAGCTTTAAGAAGGAAAAAGTAGAAGAGTTTTGATTTATATAAAACTTATAAATAACTTCTTATCTTTTTCACAACTCCATTTATATTTATCGCTTCATTCGTCTTTTCGAAAGAAGTCTTGAGACTTTAAGACAGAGAGAGGATTTTACTTAGTAACATTTTAAAAAATAAATGAGAGAGAAGAAACCGAGTAAATAAATGTTTTGTTTCCCTGTCAAAATAATTTTATCTTTTCAAATATAGCGAGATTTATTTTTTAGGATCTCTATAGCATTTTTAAAGTAGCAAGGAAGAACAAAATGAGATTGGTTAACCAAAAACCTAAATGAATGTTAAAGTTTTCAGAACTACAAAAATGTGAACATGAATTAAAGAAACAATATGAAAAAAAAAATTTAAAAATTAAAATTATGCTATAGGAATCAGTACCATACAATCTGACATTTTAAGGTAACCGACTATGCCCTAAAATTGCGAATTATGCCTAAAATTGACAATATCTTTTATGATTTTATATTATAAACTAGCTTATTAGCTTTATAAAAGAAGAACTAGAACTAGAACAAAAACTACAAGTGTTTTAGTAAAAGCAGATGCCATTACTTTAAGCAAAATATCATATTTTTACTCGGAATGTGTCTTTTTAAATACTCAAACGGGGACAGAGCGATTGTTCAAAATATTTTGAAAATAATTAACTGAAATTTTTTGTACATATTCTACATATTAGTAGGGGTGTTTTAACCTTAGATTTATCAATCACTGTTTTATTACAAAATGTACAGTCTCTTATGTTATTATAATCACTGTAATTTTAAGCACTTTCAAATAATACTAAGAAAAAGGGGCTCTAGATTTTGTAAAAATTAAAATATCTCTTATCCTGTAGGTCATTTCAAAAAGGAATAACATAGAAACACATCAGAATTGAAAACATGAAATATTGTTCATAAACGTTTTGTACAGAATGGGTCCCATTTATCTTATTTTTTTGTAAATGTTTACCAATTTTTTCCCATTTTAGTAATAATAATTTTATTATTCTCTTAATTTTAGCGTATTTTGCTTAAAATGTACTAAAGAAATCTAAAAACCACAACAAATCTCGATTATTCTATTAAAAAAAAAGATGTCGCAAATATTATGATAGCTTAAATGCCTTCTTAATTTTTACCTTAACTGCTTATTTTTTAACAGACACAATCCTAGATTCAATATAAGTAAGAACATCTTATTAATGTAAAAACAATAAAAATTATTTAGTCACATAAATACTTACATCTTATTGAGTGAGTCGCAGTTATATTAACGTCACACTATAAAGCTTTGTGAGGGCTATTGGCAACGGACCTCGTAATTTATAACCATGGTCAAGTGACGAGAACAAAATCTGAGCTGACACTCCCTCTTCCAATTTGCATACCACACCATCGAGGGGATATTTGATCTCCGACATATTATTTATAGCCCCCTCTACACGGTGAGTCTTCAGCGGTACTAGGCTCGAACTCGTGACATTCCAGGCACGAAATCATGACCTTTACCCCTAGGCTAGTCTACATTTAGTTGAATTTAGGAAAGTGAATGGATTCGAGAGTACATGGCAAATTCCCCTTTTTATTTTCCCGTCAATTCAGTCGTGGAGTGGATGTCGAAAATACTGAAGCGTGTGTGTATTTTTTGGTGCAATACACAATTTATACTGAGATAGATTATCAGATTAGATAATTCCTACGACACACACACACACACACACACACACACACACACACACACACACACACACACACACACACACACACACACACACACACACACACACACACACACACACACACACACACACACACACACACACACACACACACACACACACACACACCACACACACACACACACACACACACACACAGATTAGAGAGAGAGAGAGAGAGAGAGAGAGAAAGGACTTTTTATCAACCTTAAATTCATCCACTGGTTTAAACGGATACTTTTTAAATTTTATAAAAATTAAAGTTTTTCGATGTCTCAAAACATGCCACCAAAAGTTTTTACATATTTTGAGAATGAAATTTATCGCAAAAAATATTTTTCAAATGTTTTATGTGTAACATCCTCCTCATGTTTTCTCAAATATGAGTGATAAGCAAGTACCTTCAGGTATTCTTCGCTTAATTGCTACGTAATACCTAATTGTGTAGTTAGATTCAACTATGTTTAAGCCTGTATTTAACTTTTCTTGTAAGCATTGTCTAAGACAAAATCAATTCAGCAGTCTGCAATCTAAAACCTTCAAACATAGAAGCTGCAAGTGACTTTTTTTTTATCTAAAACAACTATTTTTTTTTATATTATATATATACATATGAAAATTTCATAAAAAACTTTAAGGCAATTGTCACCTTTGAAACAATAATAATAGTGAGAAGCAAAAATACGTATTTAAATTTTAAATTGACAATTTTCATTTGTAGATCTCAGTGTTTGAAATAAAATGTATTTGAAATATAATAATAATGCTATAAAATAATAAAATCCTTTATAATAGATCTTTATGAAGTGTAACTCAATCTCAAATAGTGAGTTATTACGTTGTAATTAAATTAATTACTTAAATGTGTGTTTATTACAGTTAATTTTGCTAGTTTATTTATGGTTTGTTTATAACAAAAGACTTTTATATTTGTTTACATATCAATTGGATTTATCTTAGCTTATTCTACCACCATAATTATTTAGATTAATTAGTTACATTAAATGAGTGCTATTTATTACTGTTGCTATCTTTCCTACAAAAAACACCAAACAAATAACAATCTTCTTACTGAACAATTTAATTAGGAAGTGAAAACCAAAGACCATGTTCAGAAGTATTTCAGAAATTATATAACGTTATATAATCAGGGTAATGCAAGTTTTCAGAGTTTGTATAAACATTAAATATATGAAATAATTCTTAAATGTTGTTTCCTATTGGAAAAAAATTCTCACGCTCATTTAATTAAGTTTGGCAAGACAAGACTCAACAATTAATTAAATTACCCCATAAACTAACCCCACAATAGAAAATATATATAGTTTTCGAACAAACCCATCTTCCTTGCTGAGAAGACTAAGTGAATTTCCCTTATGAGATTATAGTAAATTAATTCAAGTACGACATTTATTTTTATGTGTGTGACTTCAAGAATATATTTGTAAATTCAATTTAGTTCTCAAAAACAGAAATTCACAGTTATCTTTAATGAGATGACTTCAACTGATGGTGACTCATGCAGAAACAATTAATGTACATCAAAATAGATAAAAGGTGGATATCTTTATAAGTAACCCTTTTAAAGTAATATGGTTTCAAAATTAATATTTATATATGTTATGCGATTATATTTTAAAACTGTTAAAATTTTAACTACAACAAATTAATTGTAAGTAATGTCTTTTATGTTTGCTATAAAAATATTTAGTTCTTATGCTTTTGCACTTTTATAAAAGAGGGCACCCAATTTTCTAAAGTTAGCAGTTTTTTGAGGTTTAAGATGCTAATGAATAAAGTAACTAATTTTTGCGTAGTTAAATTTAAAGTGGTTATCTTCTAAGAGATGCAAAAAAAAGGTAAATTTTGTGGGACTCAGAAGTAAAAAAATATGTTCTAAACAGATGGAATAATATAATAATTTTTATTATGTGACTAAATCAATTTATTTAAAATATCAAAGATCTCATTAAAAGTTTAAAACCCCGAAAATATGCCCTCTCTATATAATTATAGTTTCAAGGATTTACTTAACTCACTAAACGTAATTGAGAGAAATATTCTTTTAGAAAATTAAAGTAATTATGTAAATGACTCTTTAAAATTCCACAATTTTATCATTCTCACTGAAATAACTTATGCAAAATTATGTTAATTTTAATGGTTGTTGTTTTACTTATTCGTATTGGAGCAGGAAAACCTGCACCATGTCTAATAGATTTTGTCTCAAAACAGAGTCACATACATCATCTTGCTTAACTAACAGCTGTCTCATGGCACTTAGGAATGTTGGTGTATGGTGAAGTGTAGTGTGTAGTTTCACCTGAGTGGAGGAATGACAAGGGCTGAAGACTAAATTGACCTTTTTGGCTGTAACGCAATGTAATGAAAGTGCGACAACTATTTTTTAGACGAAAAAGCAGCGCAGAGACAGCTCCTCTCAAAGAAGGTAGAATAAAGCAGCTGACACAAAATCCCATCCTCGCCAAAAAAAGAAGGTTTGCGCAATAAGGAAGAAAAAAAGAGGAAGGAGCCATTACGATGTACAATTTTCCAAGTTAACAACGGACGAGAAGGAGGAGTAAAGGACAGCTGTAATCACTGATTCAATTTCAATGCTAGCGGAACCTTTGTGAATTAGTTAAGAGTCAGAAGTAGCTCATTGTTTTATCTTAAGGGGGTTTCAATGGAAGGGACCATTTTGTAGTTTTATGTACATAACTTAATTTGGATCGAAGGTATGTAAATAATGTTCATGTTCTGATAATTGGACTAGGATGATATTGAATAGATTAATTAACATTTCTGGATAATTTATTAATGTGATTGACAATCAAATCCATATATAAATCATTGTATATGACATTGCCCTCTCTGCTCATCGGTCCATGAGAGGTATTTTATATGCCTTCTATCAACTATTGGATAACGAATAGAGGCATTTCTGATCCATTACCTGGGGACTCAGTGTTTAGGAGCTAAGGGCTTTTCCTTTTGGATATATGTAACCAAATTTGAGGACTACTACAAGGTAAGTCTACTAACAAAAAAAGAAGCTTATTTAATTTATGTTTATATTTTCATTGAAAACATTGTATTATTATTAATGGTTTTTATCTACTTAGATACTTTGAAAGCTTAATAATGGTAAGTGGTAAATTCCGACTTAAATTGTATCTCATTTAATGAACAGATTGAAAGCATAAACTTTTGAGGAAAAATTACAATTAAAGCTGTTATAAAGCAAGGAATTCTGCCTGAGCGCTGAAAAATGTGGGAGAATTGGAAGGAAGACGAGCCATACTTCAAACACAATCTGATTTATTCACAATATTAACCACAACTTAGATTCAGTCGATCAGGGACAAGAGATGCCCTCAATTAATAAATCTGAAGGCAATTAACGAGGTACGAGAGCCATGAGAATATTTTAGGGTTTATTACACTTACTTAATTCAATATCTCTGAATTTTGCCATTTAATCTAGATTCACTTTCCAGTGACAATTCGTCACATTAAGTAATTTAATTTTCAAATATTAAATATCCGCGACTCATATTCAATTTAATTAATCCCTGCTCCGCTGTCAATCTATCCTATCTCTCTCTCTCTTCTAATATGAAGGCTTAGACTATATATATATATAGTAATCTTAATTTACATATTAACGTTTGCTTCTAGGAGGAGTTTTATAACAAAATAATTTTTAAAGACCAGAAACACCCCAAGAGAATTATTAGTTAAAGAGCTTGGATAGAAACGTCACAAAGAGGGCAAACTAACAAAAATCATAGAGTTGAGTTGTTGATATTAATTATTATTTGCCACAAAGTCGAGAATTTTTGGTACTTTTTAGAAATCTTGATATTTTTTCAATATCTCTAAAGCTGCCACATATGAGTTTTCAAAAGTTTATCTTTCAAGAAACATGACATTTCTATGGGGATATTAAAGAAACTATTGAATTTGTTTCATAAAAGTTTTGAACACACTCTGAATAATTTAATCTGACCAATGATACGAGGTAAATATAACACTATGAATTTTTATACTGCAATTTTTTTTTGAAAATAAAGACGCTTATTTCGAGCAATTTTCAATATCGGAGAAAAAAATTAATAGATAGTGCAAAAGGAAATTTTCAAAGAAACTATTAATTAAAAGATGCAACACAAAAGTTAAAATTAAAATTTTTCTATTGTGTGATCCAAAATCAATACAATTCAAGTTTGTCCGAAAAATAGCATGAGAAAAGAAATTTTTAAATATATTGGTTGAAAAAAATATTAACATTGAGTAATATTACTCAAATGTCCAAAACTGTGTGGGTATTCTGGTAAAATTTTATTCATTTAAAAGTCAGTAAGAAAATGTTGTAAACAAAGTCTTGTTAATTTTGACACAATGTTTTTTAGCAGCAATGTATTTAATATTGAATTATAAATAATTTTTTTTGTAATAATGAGTTAAACATAAATTTATATTTATAAGTTATCAAAAATCTTAAGGTTAATTATCTAAATTCATAAATTGTATAACTAAGTAGCCAATTAAATTCTTATTAAAAGAATAATAAATTGGCTTTTTAATCTACTAAAAATTCTTTTTTCATATAAAAGTTGTAATTGTAATTTGATGAACCTAAACATTTTCCAAGCTAAATTGCTTACTACACACCCACAGAATCACTTTTTAACTATAAGTATAAAATGTACTATACTTGAGAGTTTATACTGATTTTAATACGAAGTTTAAGATTGTTTCAGAAATGTTTTAACAATCCAGTATACTTGAAGGTTCTACTCAAAGTGTTTTAAGACACTGCGTTTAAATTTTGAAAATAGTTGAGTTTTCTCAAGTTTATGATAAGTTAAAGCTTATAATTAAACAGACTGTGTGTTTTAAGTAAATATTCATAACAGCACTGCTAAAAATAGTTACTAAATTATCATAACAACGGCGCACTCAAAGGAAAGTATTTGATTTTTATTAACAGTAATTAATTAAGGTTAATTAAGATCACAAACTGACTTATTTAATAATGTCAGTTTTTTTAGACAATAAGATCTTTTCTAGAAGATTTTTTCGAATGGTCTATTGAACTTGCATATAAAGAAAATGTTTTAGTAATTCCGTGTATTCTTTCTTCAATTCTGTCTTTATTTTATTTAATAACTCCCAATTAATTCCAGTTTTAAAATACTTTTAATTCTCTCAACAAAAATTAAAATATGCCTTGAATTTTTTAAAAAAAATCTGAGCCTTGCCTGTCTAACGCTTTATTTGCTAATCTTACTGGTCATATCTTAGGATTGTAATGTTCCTTTCCTTATTCCTCATGAAGGAAGCCTTTTTGAATACTTTTTATTATCAAACTAGACATACTTACAGGAAATTTAAAAAAAATGGGAAATTATTCATTAAATTGTGTTTTATGTACATAAAACATATACGAGTAAATATTAGTTAAACTATTTAAATAATAAGTATATGATCATCGATGTTTTTTCTTCGAACGCATTGCGATGAAATACATTTAATATATTGCAGCTAATTATAAGAATCTTTTGTATTTGTATATTAATTATTTTACAAAATTATGCTTATTTCTTAGCTTTTAAATTTATTTTCTTTGTTTAATTCAGAACAGTTACAAAAAGTAAAATAAAATTAGAGAAGTTGTTTTAAAAACAAAAAACGACTTTATTGGTACCAAACAGTACTTTATTGGTACCAAATACAATCACAACATAAAGAATTACTAAATAAATTTCAAATATATTTGTAGACAATTCTATACCTATATAATTAGAGATATATACAGGAAAATAAATTTATACATAAAAATAGAATACACAGTTTATATATATTTAGCTGTTTGTCATTTTCTTTACTTAAATTTTTCGTACTTTTTCTCCTAAAAATAGTTATTCAATCAAACATTTGTTACAAATGTAGATTAAATATGTTTTAAAGCTTTATTGGTATCAAACAAATTAATAAACAAAAGTTTGCTGTCTGAAATAACAGCATGAAAAATGACCCTTAAATAAGTTGACAAAAATATTTTTTGTTAAACCCATACATAGATGATAAAAGATACATACATGAAATTAAATATATATACACAGAAATAGATTACACAATTTATTTAGCTGTTTGTCAGTTAATTTTCATTGCTTTAAATGTTTCTATATCCTCCCAATAGCAGTTATTTAACTATGCATTGTTACAAATGTAGATTAAGTATGTTATAAAACTAATTGGTATCATACACAGTAACAAACAAAATCTCTACAATAATAGCATTAATAATTAACAAAAAATAAAGTTCCTATAAATAACAATATAACATTTATCGTAAAATAAGTTTAACATATTTTTTAGATAAATCATACATATATAAAAGCATACATATATATACCCCAAAAAGTATATATATAGAGAAAAATAATATACCATTCACACATAAAAATGTAATTCATTTAGCTAATAAAGTAAGTATTTTTTTTGAGGTTCATTATTAAAAAAATTCATTTGAATTTATTAAGCTAATCAATATTTCTCAGGCAATTTGACGTTGATTATTTTGTTTAAGGAACATATTTTTATAATCATTAGAAAGAAGTTTCTAAGCTATTAAATTGTTGTAGAATACTGCTGTGACAACATTGGACAGCAATATCTTGTTTCCGAGGTTGACTGAGAAATAGCCATATATAATCATAAGACCCAAAAAGCAATATGAATCATCGCATGGGAGATTTTAATAACTGTTTCTCTAAATGTATTGTTCTTCAAGCTCTTATGAGTACACTGCGTTCTTAAATCCACCCCTATGAGTAAAAATCCAGTTAATAGTGGTTGTATTTGTCTTAATAATTCAGAAAAATGTTTTTCTCTCTTTGTCATCATCGATCTTAAGTACTACATCTCTTCTAGTTGAGTTGTAGATGGGTACATATGTAGCCATCTGCTCCCCTTAAATATACTATACATGATGGATTCTTATGAAACAACGATCAAAGTTAAAGTACCAGAAATTTTACTTCATTTACCTGTAATATGGAGAAAAATTAGATTTTAACAGATGTAGTCACGTTTAAAAGAAACAAAGCAGCTCAAATTAAAAATACGATCATAGAAACATTCTAGTAAGAAGACTTTTCCTTTTTACAAGAAAGAAAAAAAAAGAAAAAAATACATTTTAATACACATTTAATAAAGAATGCATTCCTGTTATTGAAAAAATATATTATTTATTAGTTTTTATTTTAATTACTTATTACAAACTTTAAATTTCAGATAGCAACGTTAGTAATAAACACAATGTAATGACAACACAAGTTTTTCTTTTGGATTGCTTATGTGTCAAATAAATGTTAGAATAAAGTTCATTTTTGATCGGTGATCTTCGAAAACATTTATCTCTCTTATTTAAAATTGCTATCCAACGTAGTACGAGTTTTAATTAAAAATACTTCGATTTAGAAATGTGGAAAAAGTGATTTTGGTGTGTATGTGTGTGTGTGGTGTCCTTTTATAATATTTTTGAAAGCTAAGAAAATTAATTTAGATTTTCCTTCTGGAAGCCTTAACACCTGTTACTCTTTTCGAATGAGATTTAACTTTACTCGAGAAATTGCGAAAAAAATGGTCCCAGGATAAGTGTTTTTGTTATATTTTGTTGTCTTAAAAATGTTAAGCTTACTCAATGCATTTTAGAGAATTGCTTCGAACTCGCAACAAAATCAATGACTTTGTATTTTAAAAAATGTACGTTGTTATGACAGCATTAATCAACAAAAGATATGTAATTTGTGGGTAAAGATGTACATATATTTATTCAAAAAAAGTTTCAAAAATTTGGAAAGAAAGCTTTGATTTATGTACTGCTTTATTTCAAGTCACTCTGTAATCGATTAGAATATTTTGTAACAAGGTTCTCTACAATCATCCTTTCTCCTTTTTTCATAATTTACAAAAAATAAGCATTTTAATTCTCTATTTTTATCACTTAAACATTTTTGAAACCAATATATATATATATATATATAAATCTGTAATAACATCTGTAGTCTTGTAAAACGAACCTCACTTCTTTCAATTTATTTTCTTATTGCACTTTTTTGACAGATATGTGGCCC
>BMAO01029396.1:0-102984 GCA_019973975.1 Trichonephila clavata | reverse complement strand
TATTTGGCAAATCATTCCCATCGAACGTTCCCAGAAACTTTTGAATCCATGCCTCGTCGTGTGGCAGCCGTTACCAAGCCAGAGGAGCCCAACTCGTAACTAGGTAATTAAGTTGCACTTCAGTGTATATATGCACACTCAACGAATCTTCAAGATGAAATACAGTCAAAGAACTTTTTGAACAAATTACTAATTATTTTAAATGAAAAAAATTCGATTACTGGTATTTTACACTTACGTTGATCAATCATATAATGTAGTTTTAAATATTTTCATTTACATAAGATGTCTTCGTCAGTAGACTTTATACAAATAAAATGAAAAGTCAAAGAAGTAAAAGAAATTAAAAAATAATATTTATTAAGTTCATTCCAATAGAAAAAGAACTATTTCTTCAAGTATGATGATAAGAAAGCCAAATAGGAACAAAAATATATTAAAAATCTGATTTAAAAAAATGCTGGTTCAAATATTTGTTAAACATTTGAATAACATTAACTTACTTTCAACTATTCTTGAAATTGTAGTGACAGAGAAATGCAACGACAGTAAAAAGAAAATAAATTTAAGCATTCATGAGACAAGATAAAAAAGAAACCATTAAAAAAATTTTTAAGTCAAATTCATATATTACATATACAAGAAGTTTATTAAAAAAAGCTGTTAAAAAATAAATGATAAAATTAATATATAGTGATTTTACAATTTTATTATTTTAGTCTTTATGAGTGAAAGAACAAATTTAACATTTGGAATATCAAATACTCATTATATTGTATAATTAATTTATGAATGATTGATAACAATTCCTGTATATTAATTAAAAGAAAATAGATATATATGTCCTTAAATCTCATTAAGTATATATACTTATGAGATAAATAGAAAATTAATTCTAATACTATCATTCTTTTTACAGTAGAAGAAAAAATCCTACATTATAACGCAGGTGTTATTATGTAAAGTATTATTAATGAAATTTTAGGGCATATTTAGAAAGCAGGCACAAAGTCATTTGCATATTATTATTACATAACATGTTTAATTTAAATATTCCTTTATCTTTTTAAGCTTTGAAAATGTAATTTTTTTGAAAAAAAAGTATTTTATCTGCAAGTTTTAACTAACATCTGACTTTCAGTTAAAAATGTTAACTTCTTTTAATTAAAAAAAACAAACATTTTTCATTTCAGAGTTAGAGATATGACAATGAAAGAAGCAAGATGTTTCCAGTTCTCTCTTTGTGTTCCGTGACTCGCTTAAACTCTCAGATCTAGTTAATTATTTGGTGGTGACTGCATTTGCATTTTATTTCATTTTCAAAGAAAGAAAGACAAAAGACATGCTATCCCAATATACTAAATAATATTCTAAATAATATCTAAATTCAAAACAAAAAATTCCTCCAAGCGTATAGTTTTAAACATCTCAACTTCAGTGATTACATTTGCAGAGATTAATTTAAAAGTCTTGTTGGATAATGCAGGGACCTCGGTAGCGTAGTGGTCAAGATTATGGACTCGTGGTTGTTGTGTCATGAGTTCGAACCTGATACTGCTAAAGACTCGCCGTGTAGAGAGAGTCGTTGCACGTTAAATATGACGTGGCTTCCTTTGGTGTGAAATAGAAGTTAGGAGAGAGGGTTACCAGCACTCAGGTATCGTCCTGGTCACTTGACTATGGTTCAAAATTACGAGTTCCACCACCAATAGCCCTCGTGCAGCTTTTTAATGCGACATGTTAATATAACTCTCACTAACTCATTCAGAAACGATGTTGAGAACTTTGTATTTACTGTGTTGATTCACCTCGTATGATTTTATTTCGTGTACTACATATACCTTTAATTTTTTTGCAAACCATGTGATGGTTCTATACGCCTCTAGGACTAACCCATTGGGGACTTTTCTGGGGCAATAATGTTACCAACCAACTTTCACCTAAGAAGGAAACGTGTGTGATTATGCAAATATTAAGTATATTACATAAATTCTGTATTCGCGAGTTTTGGGAGTTGGTTGGTGAGTGGAGGACAGTAAATTTATAAAGTGCAAATTTGAGTTTATCAATTAAAGATTTCTAAGAGAGGATCGTTCGATGGTGATTAAATCCGGATAAGGATTGCATTCAAGGCCTCAACTGTAGGACTCTACTTCATAAAAGTACAGGTATCAAGATTCTTATTTAAATAGAAGCTTAGCTTATTAGTGCGGATGTAGTTTATATTGAGCTTTTATAAGTTATCGTGGAATCAGTTGAGGGTCCGTAATATTATCCTCTGGCTAAGGGGTCTCACCTTCGCTCTCTGCAAACTGATCAAACTTCTTAAATGGATTATTATTGTGCTTGCTTGATATTTTGGTGACAACAAAATAATTAGAGTGAATCTTGTCTGCTGATTATTCAGTTCTTCACACACATCTAGCCGGGTCCGAGGGTAGACAAGGGGGATCAAATGGAAGCAGGAACCGACAAGTATTACAACCATTTTTCATTTCTCGAAGTTTTATGTGCAAATGTGGTAAAAACTGAAGTGAACTGCGCTTTCTTAATATGATATCGCTTTTAAATACTCTTAAGGAAACGTTGATTGTGTTTAAAATTGAAGAAATTGTTAATATGGTGAGTGGCATTTCTCTGTTAAAAGTAAAAAAAAATATATCTAATCATTTTTTTTAGGTGACACGGATTTGAATTAAAATACAACCATCCTTTTCTTTCTTTTTTTTTTCTTTACGGGAAACGTGTTTCATAAAAGCTCGTATAAGGAAAACGTGTAAAAACAAAATACGCTTCCTATAGTAAGAAAGTAGGGATACGCTCCATGTTATCCAAAAAACCTTTGGAAAGTGAAATAAAAAACTAAGTTTAAAAACAATATAAAAAAAATTCTGGAAAGTGTAAAAATTATTACATGTGTACAAATAATCTATACATATGTTATCAAAAATAAAAACTTTATTTTCTGTTAAAAACTAAATTGAAAATTCGCGGAAAAAAATACTTTTTTTTAAAATTCTTAAGATTAGAAATATTCAAATATAATTGATACCATTATGTATGTTAGCACAATTAGACACCTGGATGATATAGTTTTTAGTGAGGCTGACTGCGATGCCAGTTCGAATCTAAGAGAATGACCTTGGGTGGTCTCCACCAAAATACCCACTTCATGTTAGGAAACTAATGACTTCCCAACGGTCACGTACTTTCGCGGGGGAAAGCACCCTAGACAAGCCAATGTCAATGCTTAAGTTCCAGGGCAAGTCCACTTTCTCTTTTCCCAGCCGACAGAGAAGTGACCAGTGTAGTTCCCACGCCAATCTCTAGCTTCAAATTCCACCTCACGAGGGGTGACAAGGACCAATGGACAAAAAGTAATCTAAGCTACTACCATACAGAAATGATTCTACATCACGTGTCTCTTTTGAAGGTGGGACATATTGTAATTTCAAAGAGACACGGAAAAGAGACGCCCCTACACACTCCAATAGATTCCCATACTTTCTCTCACAGCCTGGTTTGTTTTCAAATTGGATTAAATACTCTCCCCCTACAGTGACTTCTCAAGGCCCTCAGATAACGAGCATTACGCAGCCTTCACATCAGTAAGCAGTAACAGTTCCTCATTAGATTCTTGATCACCCACCAGAGTCTTCTCCCTTAAAATTGGCATTGAACGAAGCCAAAACCTACTGTCACTTGCATAATGCTCAAAGATACGACTAACGACAAGATGTAAGATTGAAGTTGACCCCCCCCTCACCATGATGAATTTCAGGGCTTCGATTTGATAGCATTGACCTTGTGGCATTAGAAACATCAATACATTGATTAAGTATATTTTAAAGCTAATAAACTTAACAAAATGATTCAATATGTTATGTAAATATCATACGAAATGTGTAGGTAAGAGTTTTAAATTTTAGGGGATTTCTGAATCACACATTATGACAAAGAACTACATAGAACTTCATTATGGCAAAGCACAATGGTAATTACGATAAAAATGTGAACATATTTGTTACCTTAGAACCAAAGATTACAACAGAACCTCAAATGGCATGATTGTAATACAATGATTTAGAAAGCTCATTAAATCTCTCTAAGCTCATTAAAGCTCTTAAAAAGTGTTTAAAAATTGTTTTTTTAACTATGTTATTTTACTTCGTGTAAAAAACGTGCAAAAAAAGTTGTAAATCAAAGTAACTATCCAGTTAGCGAATTAGTATAAGAACAACATGCATTTGTTTCTCAATTCTATCAAATTATTTACTATCCCAAGTGGAGACTTACTTTCCTTTTAATTCCAAACCTTAACGTTTGCCATTAAATTAGTCAAAAAAAAAAAAGTCCATGGCTTAGTGTGTTATGCGTGGGAGTAATTCCACATCGATCAATGGAATTAAAGGTCATAAGAAGTCTGGAACTCTTAATGAATCCAAGAAGGGTATTTTGCTAGATTAAGAGCATTCTGAAAATAATAAAAAAATATTCGTAAGAAATTTTACTAAAATTCAGGAGGTTATGAAATAAATAAATTCGCATTAATCATTAAAACATTTAAACAATACATTGATTCACAATTAAACACACACACATATATATATATATATTATATAACCTTAACGTTATATATATATATATATATATATATAATTATTGACATCTAAGTACTAGCATTAAGTGTTGGATTGTGTTGAAAAATATTCTTATTACCCTCACTATTCTTGAATTTCTAATATTGATGTAGAATTATCTTTAACGGCCCCGTAGTCACCTCCCCTAAAGTAAATTTTTACAAATCCCTTTTTAAGTGAATCTCTACCAAACAAAATTATTATGCTTGCCAAATTTCAAGTCTAACAGAAAACGGCCCCGTATTAATATGCCCCGTAACTACGGTTAAGAGTCAATTTACCTTCGTTCTTAGCAGGTTTCAATTCAACAAAAGAAAAATGCAAACCAATCATTATTAATGTAGTTGTAGTAGCTCGAAAACGGAAATTGTTTCTGTTTCTTCGCCCCTCAACTTCCCCCCCTCAAACCCCTTCTAAAAGTCGTTTAATTCAAAACCCATTCTTAAAGAATCTCTACTCAATAAAAAAAAACATTTTACCAAATTTGAAGTATGTATGTCTAACCATTCAAAAATGGGGATATATATATATATATAGTTATATATATCTATAACACCCCATAATCCTCCCTCTCACTTTTGGAGATTGATTTTCGCAAAATTCGCTTTTAGTTGATCTCTAATCCACGAAAGGTACATGCTTCATTGTTTTTATTTGTGTAGGCCAAGCAATTCAAAAAACGAGAGTATTTTTGTTTCACGCCCTTTAATCCCTTGCAACCCTTTTGATGATCGATATTCGAAGAACTTCTTTCTTAGTGGGGCTCTCTACTTTATGAAAAGAACTTGCCTGTAGAATTTCAAGTTTGTAGGTCTAATATTTCCTGAGGTATCATGACGAGTGAGTGAGTGAATGAGTGTGAGTCGCTTTTAACCTCCTTTAAATATTTGTATATTTGTATATTCGCCTCCACGCTATAAGTCTGGGATTCTATTCTCGGACTGGGCATTGTCGACTCAGCCTTTCATCCCTTTATTAGGTCAGTAAAAGAGTACCAAGCTTGCTTAAGAACTAAACACTGGAGGTTTCACTTGAGACTGACCACCTGATCGGAACATCTGCTCATGCACTTCAGCGCCATAGAGAGAGAGAGAGTAAATAGTGTTTTTTGGTATTCATTGACTGATTACGCAATAAGTAATGATTTTAATTGTAGTTATTCACTGTCTCATAATATCTCCTGACATTTGTCTTGATAAATTATTTTACATTCTCAAGTTAGTCATATATATATATAACAGTATTCTATTATTTTAAATACGTACAGAGGTATTAGTACAGTAGTACTTTGTTATTCAAAAAGCAAAAATTTCAAACAAGAAAGAAAGAAAAAATTTAGTTAAAAATATATAGTAACACTTATTTATTCGAATTCTCAAAAACATGTTTGTAAATCTTTCAAAATGAGAGGGAAAAAAAGTTTTTAAGTTAAAAAAAAGAAGAGCTATTTCGAAACCAGTACTTAAGAAAACATCACTCAATTTTGCATAAAATAGTATAGACGCTTAAATAAAACAAAACGCATAAAAAAAACTAAAACAGTAAAATATTTGCTCTTAGAAAAATACTTTCAATGGGAAATGTATTTATTTTTTTAAGCAGCTTATATGATTTCTTTTCTCGCAATAGATATATAAATCCCAATAGATAATAATATGTTTTTAAAATACATTTTCAAATATAAAATCCCATTTTAAAATATTACAAAGAATTCAAGGAAACTGAATGGCTTCCCTTTTTTTCTTCCAATGTTACTGAAAAACATTTTTCGATATAGGTCTTGAGTAAATGTTATGTCTAGTACTGAAAATAGAACTCAGGTAAAGGTTCTAAGCGTTTACTTCAAAGTTAAAACGGCAATTCAGAAATATGCAGGAATTCAATTCTTACAACAAAATGTTATGGTTGTCTAAAACAATAACCGGACAGTTATACTAAAAGCAGTAATCTGGCAGATGATATATGTTAAAAACTATAATCGGGAATACATGACCGACAGTTATACCTTTAAACGATGGGTGGGAGAATTTTTCCTGGGTACGGGCTACTTCTAATATTTTTAAGGTGTCGTGGTCCCTCCATTGCGTAGGTGCGGCCATTCTATATAAAATATGTTACGTTTTCTTTTCTTAACAGATGTTTTCTCGACCATGTTCTCCTCTTTAAAAAATAGCAGATTACTACATTTACCACAAAAGCACAAGTAACACAAATATTTCAAGTTGAATGTTTTAATACAGTGCTTCAAACTTTCAATATTTGCAAACCAATATATTCAATCGTAATTTTCATCGCGTCCAACTTCCTCCAACTTCCTCTATATTTATTACAATACATTGCATTCAATAATGTTGTACTTTGTGCCAGCAAAGCTACGATACGACTTTATACTCTTAAGTGTCACCGGCGTATATGTACGTCTCACTCAACCAGTGCGTTAAATACCCTAGACGTATATATACGCCTTTCCGAAGTACGATCTTTTCTGTGCACTGCTACCCATAAAATTATTCCGAATGCTTTGGAATGCAATAAAAGGACCTTGACAGTGTTTGGAAAGAATTTATTTAAATCAGAGGATTTCCTTATTTATTCCTCCCCCCCTCCCTTAATACATCCCATACACGCGCCTACGTGGAAAAGGGAGGCATTTGGGAGCGAATCGCGTAACTTTTGATCGTCAGGGAAGGGATAAATAAGGATTTATATACCGTTCAAATTATCGAGATAAGTGTTAATTTTTGTATATAATTTTATATGTGACAAACCCATGGAGTCACTCGTAATTATTAAATTTATTTTTGTTTTAGGATTCTTAAATTAATAGAAAAATACGTTGTGCAGTAGTGATACATTTATAAGTGAATTATATCAGTGTACACATTAACTTTACTTTTTATTATGTCAGAAGTATTTTGTTTACTTTCAGTAAAATAATATTTTTTAATAATAATCTTTTGTTTTCAACTTTCCAATATGCTGGAGCATCCCACACTCTTTGAGAAACTCTTCTCTAATAACTACGAGTGACCGCTGGACCATGCGGCTTGGACGTATTTAAAGCAGGGAAAAGGAATATACGTTTCCTTGAACCTGGAACCGACATATGAACTTAATTTCTTACTGCCGAGTCTCGCGCAATGAACATGGTATCAACACAAGAATCCAATCCACTGAAAGTGCAAAGTGTGATATGTCTCAATAGCCGATCCCGTGCTATCACGGGAAGATCTGATCATCAACAGTTATTCTACCCTTTAGTCGGGGGTGAGGATAAAAACTCATTTCCAGGGTTGACATCGCAGTGATCACTTTTTATCCCTTACAGTGACAGTGAACGTGTTTCCAGTGAAGATACATGTGCCATCTACACATTTATCGAATCATTTGCTTAAGTAAATACAATCGGATCGATTGCGTAAGGTCGATTCTTCAGTCAAGTTGGAGTCGGTGTTCCATAAATATGTTTCGTTTAGTATGGGCGTCTTAGGTTTTAGTAAAAACGGTCACCACAAAATGTTTTGGTGGTCCACCAGTCAATCGCGATCGACCCTGTTTTAAAGAGTAATGCAAGTACTCTTTACATACGTTTTAGCGTGACCAGAGCCAAATTGGTGACACGCAAATCATGCCATTTTTTACGAAATTCTGATTGATCTGTCTTTTTTTCCGTATAAATCACGTTAGAATCTTTGTTGTTTTGATATCAAGGCGCGTTTCACGTGTCACCAATTTTTCCTGCGGTGATGCTTATACGTAATTGTGCCTTAATTTATTGAATTTATGGTACTAATTTCAAATCGGTCAGCTACAAATTTTTCAGCCAAATAGCTGTATAATTTCGCCGTTGGGGCAATAACATAAGACTGGAAACTAAAAATCTATTTGGCTCGCTTTCAAAATTGCATCAGAAATGAGAAGCGAACCAATGTATTAAATCAATTTTGAGTTTATATAATTTATAATGATATTTAATTAAAAAAAATACGAAATATTACTATAAAATGGAATATATTTACCTCTCTCTTTTGAATTTTAGAATTTGTAAATTCTAGTTTCCTGTATGAAAGCTTTGAATTGTCATGCTGTGCAACTAAAAATAAATGAATGCTAGATATTTTCATCAGCTTTTTGAAGAAAACGTAAATACGTTACAAATTGTATTGGCGTAAGTCTTCATGATTTTGTGAGTTATGAAGACGACACATGGACCCCATTCTTGAACCTTTCTCACCAAAATCAAGTGAGAACTCTAAGTATTTGCAGATTCAACTTTCTCAGCCTCTCTACATGGAAACGGGGGGTTATGGAGGTTTAAACAATAATTCTTTTGGTATAAAAGTGTTTAAAAAATTTTAAAGAGAATTTTCTTAACGTTCACAATGGGGAATATTCGTTATGGATATTTACCGCACATTAAAAGATATATTATTTAAACATTCCCATGAACTATTTTTTTGGTAATGGGGCTGCGTATTGGTATTTTTTACCTTTGCAGACCTAGATCATTCCCAAGGAGCTGGTATCACTTTTTAGTGAGGCACCGTAAAGGTGATACCGATTGCCGCATGTAATTTTGACGCCCAGTTTCCTCCCCAGAGGGAGGCACCTGAGCCCTGACGATGTGAAATGGAACTTAGGAATTTAGTTTTGCCAAGAGCACCCAAGCCAAACGGGCACTTCAGGGTATTTCTTACATGCCGCATAATCATACGACATGGCCGCTGTCGATTTTCTGCATCACGAAAATCCTCCGACTTGGGCCGAGGTTGAACCCGCAACCTTGGGTGCAAAAGGCTAGCGACAAACCAACTACGCCACCCAGTTGGCATGATCCAAATAGTTTTGTGCAAATATTTATGAAATTTAACATTTTAGTTAATTTCAAGAACATATAAATCAGTACGTGAAGAAAAAGATATATATTATTAGAAATATATGTTTCAGAGGTTATTTTTTTTGGTCTCTTTGAGGAATTAAAATGGATGTCGAATTCTCTAGCTACATTCAGAATAGAAGAGACATTTTTTTCTATATAGTGGTTAAGCATATTTATTACAATTATATTTTTTTAGTTATTTTATTTCTTAAATTTGCATAAATGTCATGAAGAAATATTCACCGGTTTTATAATTCAAAATTCCTTTATTTTATTTTTATTAAGAAAAAAAATGTTTCTTCATAACTAATGACTGACATAAAAATATTCTTCTGTCGCATTTTAAAAGAGTTAAATATATATATAAACGCATCCCTCTCTTTTCAAATGTCAGTTATAGAAAACATATAAATGCAATAAGACGAGAAAGCTGAAAAGCTGACAGATATTCTTTTCTTAGAATCTATAGTCAATACGGAAGGATTACTTGTTTGCTAAAGTTTAGAGACCTATCGCGCTATATTTTACCCATCTATTTATTTTTCAAAGAAATATTAGTTTTATGAACAAAAATGTTTGAAAGATTATAAAGAAATCATAACTTTTATTTTTATGTAAATTTTAGTTTAAATATACTCAACAAGAAAAGAAAATATACCGTTAAAATATTTCGAATACAAGTAATGCAGTTTATTTTGCACTGAGACGGAAAAAACCCCAACACCAAAAAAGACTCGAGTTAGATAAAGGAAATTTAGTAAGCGTGTTTACACATCCGATACATGGCATCGATTCAAATTTCGCGCTTAAGTGTGGAATTCAGAACTTGCAAATCAGGGTTGTTTTAAATGTGTGCTGTGAAATTCCTGAGCGTTATTTGTTCTTGAAATTTGACATATTGAGTTGATGTTAGCCAAGAATACCTTTACGAAGACGAAGAAACCAATATAAATAGTTTGAATGAAGTCGTGAAATAGGGCTACTAGACCGGGGATTTTCTTTCCTCAATATTGCAGAAAAACATCCATTGTGCATGATTGTTGGGAGTAGTGGTCAAGGGATGGTACTGTATCAAGAAGACCAGTTTCCAGGTGATCACGTAACACTATCGAAAGGGAAGGCAGTCGTATTTCGCTTACGCCTGTGGCGCATCGTACTGCGTCTGCGGCAGATATTCGACTTGCAGTCGGTACCATAGTAACACAACAAACTGCTAGAAATCGGTTACTTCAAGGACAGCTCAAAGTCAGGCGCCCTGTAGCTTGTATTCCACTGACTACAAGCCATTGGAGTCACCATCCGTTTGTGACGCCAGTGGTGTCAAACCAGAGATAATTGGATGATGGAGTGGAGATATGTTGTGTTTTCTGATGAAAGCAGGTTTTACCTTGGTGCCAGTGATGGTCGTGTGTTGGTCAGAAGGAGGCCAGGGAAACACCTTCATCCAAACTGTCTGTGGCCTAAACACACTGGATCTACACTTGGAGTCATGTTCTGGGGAGCAATCACTTATAACAGCAGGAGCACTCTCGTGGTGTCATCCCAAACACACTGACTGCAAATTTGTGCGACATTCTGTTAATTCAACTAATATTACAGCTATTAATTAACATTATTCTAGACAGAGCTCTCCAACAGGATAACGCTCACCCTCAATCGTAACGCAACGTGCTCTACAGAGTGTTGGCATGTTACCTTGTCCTGCGAGATCACCAGATCTATCTCCAATTGAGCACGAAAGGGGTATCTTTGGACGACAACTACATTATCTTCCACAGCCAGCACTGACCGCCCCAATATTGATACAAAATGTACACAAGCATGGGATTCCATACCGCAAAAGGACATTTGGCGCCTCTATGACACAATGCATGCGAGCTTGCATTCGAGATTCTGAAGGTAACACCGGCTGTTAATGAACAGCATTTCACATTTTAAGTGCATTTTCGTAAGCTTAAATTAACCTGTGATCTTGAAAATTTAATCAATTAAATATGTTAATTAGACAATTGCATTGTCCAAATTTCACTACTCTACAATAGTTTTTTCTTGGGGTTGGGATTTTTTCCCGTCACACAGTGACATATCTTAAATTATTTTTGATTTATAGTGCATTGAAACTGTATACTGCTTTATGAATCACCTTGTATTTGCTATTCAAATTTTAGTTTATGTGAACACTCTCTTAACAAAATATGCAAAGCATAAAGTAGAATATATTTTTGTCTAGGAACACAGAAATATATTAATGAAGAAACTTTCGTATAATATTTGATATTGCTTGCAGTATTAGCCGTGTCCATCCAAATATTTTTAAACCTTTTGTTTTCTACTTTTTCTCTCGTCTCATTGATGGCCACCGTCGTATATATACGTCTCGTTACAACAGTGCGTTAAATGCCCCGGGAGTATATATACGTCTTTCCCAAATGCGATTCTTTCTTTTATGCTGTTATCAATAAAACTATTCCAAAGACTATGGAACGCAATAAAATGACCTTGATAGTGTGTGTATGCGTTTTAGTGAAAGATTTACTTCGAAGAAAAATTTGCTTATTTATACTTCTTTTTCCTCCAATACACCGCATACGCACGTCTATGTGAAAAGCGATGGAACCGGAGAGCGAATCGAGTAACGTTTATTCAGCAGTTAACCCGCGGTCACTCGCGTCTGTTTTTGCTACCGTCGTTACTCGCGGGGTGTAGAGAACACCCCAAACTTTTAACACGTGTATTAAAGGATGAAAAAAAATAAGTCAATTATGATACATATTTATAAAGTACAAGATGTTTTTTGTATTATGCAAATAAAATTATTAAATTTATTACAGACAAATAAGACTAATATTAATTTAAACTAAACCTACAAAATTTTCATTTTAAAACATATAATTTTATATTTTTTTCATAAAACACAATAAAACGTTTTTTCCAGTAATAAAATTACTTTGTAATTAATGTTAAGGATAGTAGAAAGTAGAAAACAAATATTTTAATCATTTTCCAAACGTTCAGAGCAGGCTGTATTCATTTGGTTTAAGCACATATTTTTCTTACATTGAAGGCAAAATGTTTTGGTTTTTACATCTTTTACCCGTGGACAAACAGTGCAGAGCCCCTTTTTTGGTGAATTAATGATCTTTTTACTGTCTTCTGTGTCAGTAAAGCTTCTTTTGAATTTTTTGTCAATTATTTGTTTCCGTGAATTTATTTGTTGTTTCTTGCTCAAATTTTCTTCCAATTCTTGTGCCGTATCCATGAGATGAACAGATTGTTTAATATGGTGCTCTTCTGAAATTACACAGTCTTCGAAATCACTTAGTTCACCCTCAGAATCTGTCGATACAGTACCTAATAGATGACCGAGCCACTGTTGTCCCTTTCCCATGAAATTTTTGCCGTAATTTCTGAAAAACGTTTTAAAAAATTTTAACAAAAAATAATATTTTACAATAATTTTTAAGTTTTATATTATTTTTATACTACAATTATTGAAATTTTAAATAAAATATATATGCATATTAATATATTTGAAAATAAAATATTAACGGAAAGAGTGAAACACTTACCCTATATTAGATGCTTCGAGTACGAAAATATAACTCTATCACTCGCGGGGTGCTCTCAGCACCCCAGATAAACTTTTGAAGGTTATTGAGTTTCAATTGTCCGAGTGAGAGTGATTGCATCAGGCCTGAAGGTTCAATGACCCAAAATGTGCAGCTGTAGAAAAGAATCGTGGTTCTGCGTATTCTTTGTGGAATTCTGGGAAGCTTTTCTTGTTGCTGGGGTGTACACAGCACCCCGCACGAGGGATCGCGGGTTAACTCTCCGATAGTCACGCTTCACGAAGTACCATCCATAGGCACGTGTCATCTCTCAGATGCATCACCTCATACTTACGATAATTTAATCACATTTTGTTGGTGAGATTTGACATTAAAATATACCTGACATAAAATAATACTCAAAACAGAATCAGGAATTAAGATAATTATGCAAAATAACATGAAAAAGATAATGCTTAGTTATCACAGAACCACTATTTACAATTTAAGATGCCTTGATGCAATCTTAATAAATCGCTCACAATGTTCAAGGGACATGTATTTTTTGTATAATTGATTACAAAATTTTTTAACAATTTTATCTTGATATCCTGACACTAGGTAACAGTACCTTCTTTTCCAAGTTTCTGATGATGTCTCTCTTTCTTTTTCGTTTCGAATGGAGTATATCAGATATTTCTTCGATCTCTGAGTCAAAATGAACGAGGCATGCGAATTTTACACTCAGACTGTCTTTGCAGGTGCACCCTCAAAAGTTCGTGACCTAGTTTTGTTAGATATGTGTGCGAGGATCTGAGGGATTTTGATTCCCATATAGATATTTTGGGAGTTTATTTTAGCTACATTGAGAACTGAATAAAATACATTCACTGGCTAGACACGCGGCATCCCCAGATGTGTATATCAACTCCCAATAAAAAATATAAAAACTATTAAACAGAGATTACAAAATACTTGTTTCGAAACAATTTTACAAGAAAAAAGATCAAAATTAATAAGAAAAAGTACAAAGTCATAAAAACTGACGTTGTTGGGAACGCTGCCTCTATCAGATTTAATGGCCCCCTGACTCTCGACATATGAAGAAACCACCCTCGTCCTTGACACTGATTCCTAGGGCGGGTGACGAAAGGCAGATAGAAGAAGGAGGAGCATGTTCCAACCCACCGTGTGGACATAGCACCGAAACTATTTTTATTATGCATCTGAGAGATTCATGCGCCTAACGAAAGGTTAAGGGGTTCATCCTTCTTTATTCTTACCGCAATTGAATAATTCATACTGATTCTTCTTAACTTAAATGGTGGTCCCAACAATTTGAGTGATAACAAAATTATGACAGTCAGTGGTGGTCTGCCTTCAAATACAAAAGTAAGCAAGACTTTACTTGATATGTAAAATGAATCAATATTACGATCAAGAGTGAGCTATAAATTGATCGCTGTTTCTAGCCACGTGGAATTTTTTTTTCTTTCAGAACAGAACCTGTACAGCAGCAAGAGTAGTAATGATTGATACCGATAATTTTGCACTGCTGATGACAATTTTCTATCATTTTTTTGCTCATAATTTTTTTTTCATTTAAAAATAATTTATGGTGATTTATGGATTTCTAGGGATAATTAAAAGTTGAAGACAGTTTTAGAGTGAACGATCTTGAATGTTTGACGGAAATTTTCTTTGAAGAAATTGACGAAAAAACGTACCCTTAAACTAAAGGTTTTATGAAAACGAATTAATCTATGAAGAAAATTTCATTTTAAAATACTGATAATGGAGAATTTTCTTTTACGTGGATATCAACGCCTAATAAAAGTCTTAATATGTTTCCACAAAAATGTATGATTAATTATACTATCGTAAATGTATATATATATATAAGACTCTCAAGAAGGCAAAATATAAATTAATTATTGTTCCTTGAAGGATAATTAATTGTCTTTAATCGAAAAAGCAAAAAAAGTAGAAAATAATTTTAAAAGATTCTAATGCTGCATTTTTTAAAAATTATTCTGCTTAAAAAATACTTTTCTCTTTAAGTGTTGCATGAGTTTTATTATGGTGATGTAATTATTAACGAAAAAATTGCAATTTGCTTATACAATTTCATGTAAAAAAGCATTAATTTTATTTCTTAATATAACTAACATTTATTTTATTTACAATATTACGAAGTATAGAATTGTTTTAAATAAATTTCGTATCAGAGTTTTAAGCAAGTAATTTTTACACAAGACTAGGTAAAAATCGAAACAGCTGCGCAAAATGATGGTATTTTGTAAAGTTATGTAAGAATCAAGGCGGGTGACATGGGGATCTAGGGTTGCGGGTTGGCTCCACCTGTTTTAGAAGTTAATTAAGTTTATTAGTTATTTAATTTACCTAAAAAAGACATAATTTATTCTTCTTTAAATGTGTTGAGTTTTAATGAGAATATTGAAAGCAGTTGAATCAGAACTTTTTTGTGTTAACGTACTATGCGTATTTTGCGAAATGAAATTTGAGCATAAAAATTTAATACCAACACCATGATTTGTCAAAGAAACATTTTTGGGGAAAAGATAAAAGTTTCAATATATGCTCTTTAAATTTTCATCAAGTAATAATTGTTTTTTTTAAATTTATGTCTAATATATTTTAATTTCCAACTTATTGCCTTATATAGTTAGGTATTTTCACAAGATATGAGTCTGTCCATCGATGTGGATTTACAGAAATCATTTTTTTATGTAAAATTAGTATTTTTACATAGATCGTCGTAGTTCTCCCTTCGCATATCGGTTGAGAGGAAGATCTCGTTGAGGTTCCCAGGGAACTCCGACCGTATTGAGAAGCAATACAATCAAACATGAAAGGTAACTAGATCAGATTCTTAACCATTGTACCACGCTCTTTTGTGTGCCGCCAAATTCTGGAAGTGTGTATCACATTTTTTAAAAATTATTAATTACACTCTGAGGAAAAAAAAATCTGCAACTGATTGATTCACCCGTTTTATAGGGGGAAAAAACTATTCATAAAATTTTTATTGACCATTTGAATGGATAGAGTTATTGATTTCTTCTCAAATTTAGATACAAAAAGTAGGTAGTTGATTGTGCTCGCAATCTTTGGCGATAACAAGTACATTTGTATAATAATTGACTTTCAATGAAGAATAAGAGATAATTTCGCTCTGCAATTATAGAGATTTAATTTCAAAACATTCGGAAGAGTCAATTAATTCATTTTGGATTAAAATTAGAGGTGATTATTTATCCCAGGGACGTTTTAATTCCCCCCGGCGCCCTAGGCACATTTAATTGCTACGCTCCACCTCCAACTATTTCCAGGAAACACCCCTCACTTCAGTTCATACAATGTACGTTTTGGTTCAGGAGGGGGGGGGGTCAGCTAACTCTGTTAAACTTTTCCGTTTCTTTGTTTTTGCTCTTTGGAGAGTCTTTCCATTATCCACCTGCTATGGACCCTCCATGTCCTGGACTGGCAACTGGCAGCCATAAGAGAAGGATAGTGGCATAATTGGGCATTCTTGTTCATTTCTTATCTTGCGGCATCACGGACATTCACCCACCCTTTTGTAAATTAGCACAGTAAATTGATGAAATCGTTTGCAATTGTAATATAGAGTGTATATTATTGTATTAACAGTTTTTGTCATCTTTTTCATCGCTTATTAATTATTATCTTTTATTTTTAGGCATACTTGTTCTTTGATGAATAAGTATGCCATTGTACTTGTACAACAAATGTTTTCTTCGAGCTTTGATCATTGCAAAGTCGTTGATGACATCATTGTAATCAACTTCTATAATAATATCTTTTTAAGTGCATAGCAATATCTAACTGTTAAGCTTTTTATTTCCCATAGCTTTTATTATGGATAGGATAGCTTTTTATTTTTAGATCTCATTTCATTCTTTTCTCTCCTTAAAGCATAATATCTTCTTTCTGCTGAAAAGTTTTTCTAAGGAAAGATTCAAGTAAATTCTTATTGTGACTTCTAAATTTGGAAAGGTAGTTTCCAACTTCTTTTTCTTGATGTAGGGTGAGATTCCTCTTGTTATTTTTTCCACCTTTACATATATTTTGAAATGTTGATACTTTTGCACAAACTGTTCCTCATCAATATCTTTGGGCCAGCTTTGAGTCATTTTGCCTATTTTCTCACATTTTCATGCTCTTGTTCATGAAGATTTCTGTATATCTGGAATCATGTGTTGACAATTTCTGCTCGAAATCTCTCTCTCTCTTGGAGTCATTCTCGTAAAATCTAAATCTCTTTTCTCATCTGAAAAAAAAATTCTTTTTTTCTGATCTTTTTATCGCTGGGCTCAGACATATAAGCCATTTGTAATGCGCTTGTCCCAAAATCATCAAAGTTGAATTTTTTTAGATAAAAACAAAGATGAAATGTGTAACTCCTAAGTAGCGTCAAGGAGATCAAAATCTTCTTTCTATAGTATCTCACTGGTTTTGCATGATTTCGTCTCAAATCAGTGTTAACAAAAGTCTGAAACCTTTTGTGGAATATTTCAGCTGTGATTCGTGTGCCCGGTGTCTGGATATTGTCTTTAAATAAATCTTCAAAGCGTTTTTGATTTCTTTAGGACTTGTAACTTGAGCTCTGAGAACATCTGCTCTAGAAGACCATCTAGTTTTACTCAGCAATTTTGCCATAAGAAATCTATGTTCATATTTCAGCTTTTGTTCATTGTTTCTTTGCCCAAGATATTTTGATGCATTTATCCATGAGTAAATAACGAAAAAAAAATGTTAAATCCTTGTACGAAAGAAAATAATACAAAAGCTTTAGTGTAGACTTTTTCCGCAGCAAAGCAACTAGCTAGACCTAAGGTATGGTCTACACATGGTACAAATTCAGCAAGAATATTTCTTTCTCCTATTCTCAACTTAAGACCTTAATATACTCCCAACATGTTGGAAAAATTATCGTAACTTTGGCCTCGATAGTTTTTAAATATAGTTTAGATTCTTTAAGCAAATTGAGAGCTGCTTCTTCCATACCTGGAGCTTTATGAGAGATAACACTCTTACAAGTCGTTAATTGGCGTAAGGTTTTTTTACAGTAACGTATCGTAGTGCTTAGTCGGTGTGTGAAGTGTGGAGTGTTGAGTCAGTAATGAGTAAAAAGTAATGTACGAGTTTGATCTCTTAAGATTTCTTTCAACACACTTTTGCCCATTAAGTCTGTAAATGTCAGATCACATGTATCTTTACCTTTACCTTTGTTGCCAGAAACTGATCAAACTTCCTTATGATTTCAAGGCATCCTAAGAAAATCCCTTTTGATGTAGATCCAACATTTTGGTCGTCGTCTCTGAATGGTAAAGGCCTCTTGATGATAAAAATTTTACAGCATCGACAACTTGTAACGTACCTTTCACTAATCCTCTTCAAAAATTCTATTAATTTAAATATTGTTCCATTGAAAAATTTCTTCCGAAGAAGGAGATGCGATACATGTAAATAATGTCGTATATGTAAGCATTAACTTTTAGGTTCGAGTAGAGAGAGATTAAAAGATAAGTGATAGAAGTTTGAGGTTAACGTAAAGTAAATGAAAGTTAGACGAGATGAGCTCGTCAATTAATTAATTAATATATAAAATTGATAACTGACAGTTCAGTAAGTAGAATATTAAAATAAAATTCTAACCAACTAGAAGTCTATTATATTGGAGAAAGGAGTATCGATTATTTCCAAATCTAAGTTATTCTATTTATAGTTAGTTATTAAATATCTCATCTTTCTCGCTTTAGTTCCAGCAATTTATGTACGTGCATTTCCTTCCCTGGGTTTGTTAGATATATAAAAGGATAAATAAACTGTATTTGTTTTGATTATGGATGGTGTTCGTTCTAACTCCCAATCATTAAGAGATTTCACGAGAAATCTCTTATATGCAAACTCTAATAAAGAGATCTCGATAATACTTCATCTCTTAGTCATATTCATTTTGGGCTGCAATCTGTTTGGACAAAAAATACTGTTGATTCATCAGCAGTCAGGCACTGCCTACTTTTTCGCTTTGCGCGAACAAAAACACAACGCATGTGTGACTCGCTAGGCGGCTGTGCGTTTGCTATACTTTCAATTTTTCTTTCGTCCTCCAAATTTTTGCGCCCTACGCATGTGCCTAGTGCGTCTAACCAGAAAAGTAGCCCTGGAATATTCCATAATAACCAAAAAAGCCTTAAAAATATTGTTTCAATTGTCTATATCTTTTCAACATTAACAAATATAAAAATGAAAAAAAAGGAGTTGAGACTTTTAAATGCAGATGACGAAATGAGAGTGGCATTATCATTTTTTCGACCAAATATAAACAAAATTATCAAAACTCATCGTTAAAACCTTGCATTAAATGATTCTAATAATTAATTTATAGTTAATTACTCAATACACATTATGCGTTGTGTCTGTCGTCTATATTATTTTATTTAACATTGAGGATTATTATCATAAATTTAGTGTGTTATAGATAACTAAAATTCATGTATAATCTTATTCTACTCTTAGAATGGTCCCAAATTTGGAAATTATTAATAGTGTACCGCGACAGAAAAAAAATGGCTGAGAATCTCTTAACTAGATAATCACAATATAGTTTACTTCTTTTAATTTAAAGTTAGAATTGACTACGCGATATGTTGACTATACAATTAACTGATAATAACTGAACTTAACTGAGTGGGTTCTTAGCTCTAATTAGATACAATCTCAGAAACTCGTCAAGGAGAAATCCTGTAATAGCTTCTAATAGCGATTATAATTCAGGCATTGCTAGCGTGACAATATTGTCAAAACAATAAATATTCTGAATATCACTATTTATATGCTATTTAATAGAGACGTTCATTTGTAGAGTGGAGTCTTTTTTTGCTCAAATAAAAATTAGGTTCAACGAAAAAAACTAGAATTAAAAAAGATAAACCTCGTGAATATTTATATATAGTCCATTGTTATAAGATTTATATTTAAAATTGTGTTATTTTTTTTTCTGTGGAGATAATGTGGAGTTATACTAACTTATGTCTCTGCTTCATATAATATTGTTTTTTACAAAAAATTAAATGTAATGCATTTGACATTGCATCATATCTTCATACGAGGAAAGATGAGGGGGGGGGGTTACAAGCCGCAGCATTCGAAAACTACATATAGTGGAAATTTTGTTTCCCCAGATTGGAGAAAAATGGCGCTACTTGTCATACAGCTGGTTTGCGGGTAGGTAGTGAAAGTTCCCAGAAGGTTCAAGACGAATGAAATGGCAAGAGCTTAGAAAATTGGTCTCCTTTGGAATTGCGAATAATGGGAAAAGAACGTGTTCGCATCTGATATTCACAGTCAAATCGTGGAAGTTTATGTTGAAGAATCAATGAACAAATACCATGTAACGAAATTGTGTCACTCTTTTCAAACAGGCAGACAGGGTGTCGATAACTGCAATATGACAGGGAGCGGTGGACCAAGTTCTTCAATGACAAAAATCAACACGGCACGAATTGAAATGATTCTAAATGATCGACGGGTCTGAGTAAAATCTCGTCAGAGCTAGGACTGAGCTATGGTACCGTGCAGCATATGTGCTGCAATTTTCCAAGACACTGCTGTGAAAACATCCACCGAGACCTGGATCAATGAACAGCGGCCTGGTTTCTAACAAGGTGGGTTAAGCAAGTTGGTTCTGCGTTCTGATAAATGCCTAAATAGACTTGGTCATTATGTCGAAATCTGTTAGGCATGTATACCTCTTAAATCCTTTTTGTATTTTCTGTCTTTTTTTAATAAATACTTCTTTATTCGACTTGTAACCTTTTTTTTCCTGATCAACTCTCGTATTGTACTCATTATGAAGTTATATTTATTTCAAAGATATATACAGTCGACTCTCGCTAATTCGAAGGATATGCTCAGCCCCTAGAAAAGTTCTTGATAGTTTGAACTAATACAATACGTTTTGGTATACTCTATACTTCGAAGTAAAATTTGTGGCTGGTCAGACTACAACACGCGATCATTCGAAGTGATCTTATAAAACGCTCGACAGTTGTATTGTATTGTCTCTGCGTTTCTCCCCTGTAACATAACCCTTTTGATGACCATATATCTGTCTGCTACCCCTTCTTTATGTTTCCCGGTTCCATGGGTAAAAAGAAACTTTTATTGCTTTCCTTCTTAAAGTGGACAGTTCTGGCCGTACCTGTTGTCAGCCATCCATATCTTTCGTTTACCATTTGGCCTTGCTACTCATGTATTCAGAAAGGATGGTATACTAATGTGAAGAAGAGATGCGTATAATTGTTTTTTTTTTTTGCGTCTTACTAACATAACTATTTATAGCTCATCTGTGTGACTTATAGCATGTGGCACCAAATGGGTAATGGGCCGTACTGAACCCTGCCTTGAAGAACCAGTGGTGTTGGGGACAGTGTCTGAGGGAATCGGGTGCAAAACAATTGCATTTCCACTAAGGAATGGAAGAGATTTAGTGGGGTTTGAAAGAGATTTACTACACAAATATAAATATATTCTTTTAATACATGACTTTTAACTTCTGTATAACATTTGTACTGTAAAATACGTTCTTTTAAAAATATTTTATACATATGTACAAATGTTGTTTTATTATATAGTTTAAAATTTAAGAGTGTTAGAAAAAAAATTCAGGAATTTGTTCTTACCCTTTTGATAATTCGAAGTTTTTCATTGGTCCTTTCAACTTCGAATTATCGAGAGTCGACTGTATATTGCTTTTACTTTATTATTATCGAATCCTCCACTAAAAACTCTCCAAATATTCAATTGATTTCTTTTCCTTGAAATTTACTTTGTAGATACAGTATATAATATTTATAAATGCATTGATTTTATCTTACTTTGTTGACAAGGATTGTTCAAGTGTAGCAAATGGGTTTGTAAAACTGAAATATCCCTTAAATTTAATTGAGACTGCTTTAAACAATGAGCAGAACTTGCACTTTTTTTGGTGGGTCAAAACCATAAATTAAAAATAAATCATAAGCAATATTTGTTGAAATGTACAGTTTGAATCCATAGTAAACAATAAAAAACCATCGTCAAATATAAATGAATTCTCTACCAACTAACAGAGTTTTAGAGACACAATAAAACAGCACGAAGCGTCGAAACCGGAAAAGGTGACATTTCGAATCTTCCATTTCCAATTTTAAACCTGAGACAGGCGACGGAAATGACAAATACCACAAGAATTTCCTCAAGTTCCATTTGGGGAAGTAACACAATAAAGAAATATGTAAATAATTCATAGACAGCTGTCTTCGAAAGCATTTAATCTTAGTAGAATACAGCCGGCTTAGGTGACAGGTGTCTTAGAAAGCGTTTGAACTGTATGTGGCTAGAAAAAGTTCAACCCTATCAATAAATACCCAAAGATTTGCAATTTTTTTTCTTTTATTAAAAGCTCATATATCAGAAAAGTCTAAGCAAAAATGCTCGTTACATATTTTTCTTTATCATATTACATCATTATTTATCTTATATATTGAATAAGTTTGAGTGATTGAAATGTTTATGGCTATCGATTCCTTCTCACAAGACGTTAATCTTTAAGCAATGCTTTATTTTGTCCAAATTTTAAAATTTGATTTAATTAATACTAAAGCATGACATTAGTGTGTTTATGTGTGTGAATTCTATTTTTCTAGCGTTTGTTTATGTTAAAAATAAAATATACAGGTATCCCTCCTATGAAAATGTGGCTGTTCATATTCCGATTAAATCAGTGCTTCTCAAACTTTCAACATTTGCGACCCAATATTCAATAATAATTTTCATCGTACCCCCCTCCATACAATAACAATGTATCGAATTCAATAATACTATACTTTGGCGCTAAAGTTACAATACGACTTTAAAATCTTAAATGTCACCGGCGTATGTAAACGTCTCTCTCGATCAAAAAGTTATTTGCCCCGAACGTATATTTACGTCTTTCCGAAGTACGATCTTTTCTGTGCACTGTTGTTCATAAAACTATTCCTAAGGCTTGGGAATGCTATAAAAAGACCTTGACAGTGTTTAATAAGTATTTACTTATTTCAGAGGATTTACTTATTCATTCCTTTTTCTTATGTCAGAATGTATTTTGTTTGTTTACTTTCAGTATAGTAATATTTTTTAAAATAATCTTTTGTTTTCGACTTTTCAACATACTCACGCCCCCCTAGTGGGGCGCTCCCCACAGTTTGAGAAACGCTGTATTAAATGTTTCACAGTGCGAGACTGGGTTAAATGAGACTAACAGTTAATACATCATGAAGGGATGAGGTCCAAAAGTTTTAAAGAAAAATATTTTTTATAGAGCAAAGCTCAATAAAAATATAAGTATACTTAAAACAAAAAATAAAATGTCCCTATTTAATTTTTGTAACTCATTTTATTATTTTTTTTTTCATCATTGCTCACCACAATTTGAGGCTCAATGTGCACCTTCATTTTAGACATTTGAATCTTCCGCTCTCTTTAAGAAACCTGTTGTATTAGTTTGTTAGCTGGGCCTTATAAGTTGTTGTAAATCTCGTTGCATGGAGATAGGGAATTTTCCAGCTCCCTTTTGAATTTTTGGCTCTTTTTATCCTAAAGATCTTCAACTAAAAAAATTATCATGAGAAATATTTTTCTCAAAGATATGCCTTTCTTCTATGCCCTTTCTATATAACTTTTTAGAGAAAAATAGTAAATTCACAATTTTTCATTAGTCATCTTCAGAATCGATTTGCCAGACATTTTCACAGGTCATACCATTTTAGTACTTGAAACGCGACGGATTTAACGTGCATTCACCCTTTTGCGCGGTTGATCCTTAGTAGCATCAGGATTTAATCCCGCGATTCGAAAACGTTGGTGATGTGTTTAGGACCATAACACTAGGCTATCGCGACCACTTGATATGTGGTATATATATTAAGACAGGATAATTATGAAGTAAATATGCACTTTAGGGTTCGAACCTCAGTAGTAAATATATGGTGCGTCATGATGGAATGATTCGAAACAGATAAAAACTTTAGAAAGGGATATTTTTTAAAACAGAATCTTATTCTAACAGGAACTGCTGAAAATTGAGACCTCAAATAATAACCCAGGCTCAACCCTACCGGTGCTAAGCTTGCCACCCTACCATGCCTTCCCTATTCATTAAGGAGAACATTGTAGAAATGCATTTCTTCTGGCAGTGCTCACCACATCGTCTTCTGGGACGCATAAACAGCTTAAGGCAATTTTCATGTACTGCATCAGGGACCCTCGCTTTTGTGCTGAACAATGTTTTTCGTTATATAAGACTTTCTTACATTATTTCAAAGACATGTAATTAGCATTCAATTTGAAAAGTAGACCTGTTCGCAAGGCTGTCAGTACAATCGTTGAAAGGTTATTTCATCAACAGCGCATAATGTTGGAAAACTTCATTAATACACTCTTCAAGCTTTTCCTGCATTGTCCGTTTTACCTCCATCATGCAATGCATAACTTTTTCTGATTTATTTATCTGTCTCATCAACATTGTGCAACACAATAAAAATGAGGCTGAGAACACCCTTTTTCATTGTGTTAGCTGGGAATAGACTTCTTGCGCCTTTATAAAAATTTATGTTTGTCTAGCTTTACTCTTTCACCTACTAGCGTATGCACTATGAATTAAGATACACCCTGTACATTATCTAGTTTCATATTAAAGTTCAGCAATCGCCTACAAAAATTGTACAAAATATGAAATTGTAATCACGCAACCTAATAAACAATGATACATGAAATTTTAAATTTTCAAAGTAGAGAAAAATAAATAATAATAATTCTTTTATGTTCTTAATTTAAGCATATTTTTCTTAAAATGTATTAAACAATTATGAAAACCGCAAAGAAATCCCCATATCTCTATATTTTTAAAAACAGTTGTCACACAGCTTAAATAGAGAATATATAGTCATGCAGCATCATGAAATACCTTGCTGAGATGACAGGTAATGGCTAGTATTAATACAGAACTTCCAAATTTTTTTTAAATCACTTCATTAATAATGTACTTAAATTTAACAATAATAATTATATACATACCGAGTGATTTCATAAAATATTAGTCAGTTATCCTCGCTTAAAATATAAAATATCCTTAAAACAGAATTTTAACAATTACATTAATAATTACATACAAAAATGGTTTTCACAAACAAAAGTACTAATTGTAAGTAAATCCAAATTGAAAACTTATACATAATTATTTATTTTATCAATAAATTGGCATTTCGAATCATTACTTTAAATTTGTTTTCAAAGAGAGCCGTTATCACGCGTAATGAAAAAAAGTTTTCTCGTTGGTTCTCAAACTTTGAAATCGAAGATTAAAGTTTTCCTATAATGGATTGTCCAGCGGCTATATATTTACAAATTATCCTTTAGTTTCTTTTGTATCCTACTAGTATTCTTATTAACATTTTACAAGAAAACACAAAAAAATCTGTTGGTATTCAATCTTCTGAATAAAGAACATTTGGATGGATTCCAACCATGAATAGCTATCACTGTTCATAGCGGCTTGACTCAGAGTACGGAAATAAATAAATCTGAACCACAAGAGGAATCTTTGATGGAAAACCAGTAACAGACTGTCTGAGATTCTTCGCCCCGGAGCTGTTTTCTAGTCTGCCAGAAAAGTTCCATATCAGCTACAGCTCCACAATGATCGATTTCTTGCGCTGCGTTCTTTGATGGTGAAACGAGGGGCTATTATATTCTCTGAGTGTCACTTTCAACTTTGTTCTTACTTTCTATAAGGAATATCTGTGTGTATTTGGATTCTAAATGGCATTGTAAGAGAATGAAGGGTTTGTAGTGGCTTATATTTGAATTTATAATCAAGATTCGTTTTGAGGAATCTATGAAAACTTTCTTATTATATTAAGTAAGTTTTCTGAGCTAAGGTTTAGATGTAGGAAAAATATTTGCTTTAAAAATGTGGATGATTAATAAGGCCATTTTATTTAAGTGCGATGAAAGAATTAAATTTATGAATACATATCGTGAAACATTTAATTTAATACATTTTGTTTAAAACTGTAGATATCCTATAAAGGGATAAAAGGGTGGGAGGAAAGGAAAGTTTTTATCATATTTTTTTCTTTACTCGAAGTCCTTATATGGTGAAAATCGCTTAACGCGAAACTGAAGGGAGTGAACTATTTGTTTATGATAAAAGAATTTCTGTTAAGAGTAATAATAATAAAAAAAAAAATCATACCAACTCTAACTTTATCAGAGTTTATTTTATTTACATAGATATATCCATATATGAATGTATTTAATAAACATTATTGAAATAAAAAATTCCCAAGAACTTTATCCCAAAACTTTCAAACTTTTTTGGAAAAAAAAACATTTATTGAGTTTTTGGAAAAAAATCCGTTATTTTTCTTTGTATTGTCTTTTTTAGAATCAAATTGTCAACAATTTGTTTCATGTCGTCCGTTTTGTTATTTTTTTCACTATTAGAATGTGCGTCTAAATAACTGCACATATTTTTATGATGTTTCTCATTTCGGATGACGTAGGGGTAAAACACTGCATTATTAATTTCATTTTCATCGGCGGAATCTGCATCAAAGATATTTTTTGAGCTTTAAACGGACTTCAAAATGTCTTTGCCTGCAATAATTGGGGTTGTACATGTATTACCCTCATCTACTGTAACGAATTCTTCCAATTATACAGTAGGACAGTCAGATCTGGCTGGTGTTTTCGAATTTTGTTCTTTCTCAGAAGAAGAAATATTTCGTGTTAATCGATTTTCGTTTCGTGTTAAGAGAAAAAATGCCTGAATGTACAAAGTAGTTGTCGGGATTGTTGTACGAGAGTCACTCTGAAATTTTTGAGATATTACCAAGTTTTTAAAGTTATACTTACAAAATTTTAGAAGTCTTCAAAGTAGTCTCATCCAGCATCAATGCACTTTTGTAGCCTAATTTCCACATATTACACCTCAAACCCTTCATTTCTTAAATTGATGGGAAAAAATACGTTTATAGCCCCATCAACCTCTTTTTCTGAATGAAAACGTTGTCCACGTAAGTTCTTTTTTAGATTAAAATATAACCAAAAGTCATAGATAGTTAGATCCGGAGAATAATGTCACTTTAATTTGTTTTTGATTAAGAAACTCAGCTGTTAATCCAACTGTATGGGAAGATGCATCGTCATGTGGAAGCATCAGTCCCCAAACATTAACTTCTTGCAGAATTTCAGGAAGATATTTACTTGCAGAATTTCAGGTATGCCAGTTTGATGTACTGTCTTCTATTCTTTCAATTTGATGGCTTTGACCAATCCCATACTTCTGAAGAAAACGGTACGCCTTGCTTTTTTCATTGCTTGTTGTCTTTTTACCCTTGTTGGCGGGCGATCCTCTTCAAAGACTCATACTTTGCTTTCTTGACGTGTTGGAACGTCAAAAAACCGTTATATACTTTTAATCACTCTTCACATTTTTAGGAATGATACGGTGGCCACCATCATTTAGCAAATTAAGGTTTTTTTTACTGATTCTGACACATTCCTCTTTTTGGTGCTCAGTTTGATTATGGAGAAACCAATGGCAAACTACTTTTGTCACATGTAATTCTTTATGAATAATTTTGTATATGGTGGCGGATCCAATGTTAAGTTAATTTTGTATCAGTTGGTAGGGACAGCAATAATCATTCATTAACGTTTTTCGTATGGCATACGCATTATCCAGGATTACCACCGCCTTCCTGTGTATTTTTTATCCTGGGGAGACAGAATTGTGATCACTGCAAAATTCTTTAAACCATCTGAATACAGTAACACGACATGGAGATTCATCACCAAATGCTAATTGTTGAAAGCATTCCTCTTGATTTAATTCAGCTTTAAAATCATAGCACGATAATATTCTCCCGTCAACTCCATTTTCACTTCTGTCTAAAATTTATTCTACGCTAAACAACTTGAAGTAAATCAATGAAAAGTCGTCTGCTATGTTAAAATACTTTGTATTTTCAAATTAAATCATTAATTTTGTTTTGTAACTTCTAGTCTGCGCGCATCTCAAAAATTTCAGAGTTAACCTCGTATTATTTCGTGTTAATAGATATTTCGTCTTAAGCGTTTTCACGATAAACGTATCTCACTGTAAATTATAATTTTAGGACAAAAATGCGTATGGTATCAGACTTAAACACGCTTAAGTTTAGCATAACTTTGTGGCGAACAGATATTCGCACTGATGTTAATGGATAAAGGGGATAGTAAAAACATACTACAATTAACTTTATTGAATTCAAATACACCGTTCCTTAAGTTAGTTCATGGTAGGAAAGTTACTAACCACCAATGCAAGTAAATGTCGAAATTTCATTATTTTTATTAGACTGCTTTAAGCAAACGTTGCATTGATCTTGGCAACCTCATGACGTGTGTGAATTCATCCTTACAACTTGTTACAGCTATTTTTGAAAGAATGTGTGTTTCTTAAAGTTACATATCAAACAGCACGAAGGCTGTTAGTAGGGACCTCGTAATTTTGAGCCATGGTCAAGTGACGAGGTCGATACCTAGATTGGAATCATCTCTCCTAACTTCTACACCACATCAACGCGAAGACTTTGAGCTTCAACCGATTTAGCATGCATCCGTCTCTTTATACTGTAGGTCTTCAGAGGCACTAAAATTGAACTACTGACACGCTAGTCACGTGACCTTAAACACTTGGCTACCATGGCCATCTTTTCGTTGGAAATCAGCTCTTAATAAACTCGTTCACAACGCTCAGCAATTTATGGAACACTTTGATTCACCATCTCTCTTCACTCTTCCTCTTCTGATCTTTTTAAATATTATTGCTTATTTCCATATACCGAGTCGGCAAAAAGTCCGAAAAAACTTTAAAAAATTATAAAACCCGGAAAACTAAACAAAATGAAAAAAAAGTTTGCAGGTTTAGTTAACCTTTAAGTGGCAGGATTGTTTTTTAAGAAAAGGGGGGGGGGAGAAATTCTTAAGACAGCCGATAGGTAGCGTTTCGTACATAAATGAAAGAAAAAGCACGCAAATAGCAAAAATAATGTTGCCAAATCATTTAATATAGCAGTATGTGTTGCACATATCAACCACCACAAGGGATAGCACATTATCATCGTGCCACAAAGCCAGCAACTGCAGAGTGCAGAATGCATGTCTGTATACATGACAACTCTCGGCAGATCGCATCTTTCAATTCCGACAGATTGAACTGACGGTATCAAAACACCCGGGATTTTAAATATCCTCATAATCAAAAGTCTGCTGGTGTTAGATCTGTAGACCAAGGAGGGCATGAAATCTTGAAACGTTTGCTAATGATTCTTTCTTCCTCTTTTGTCGGGATCAAGAATTCCTTGATTGGATTATCAGTGCCACTTGTTGCATTAAGATTCCTTAACAAGGCGAGATACCTGAATTAGTTGACGTCATAAAAAATCCTAATGTTAATCAAAGGGGAAAATGAAAAGGATCTGCTATAATTTAAAACTTGTTTTATAAGGATATGTTTGTACTGTACTTTTAAGAACTCAGAAAATTTCAGAATTGTTTTAAGAAGTGACAATCAAAAGAATATTTATGCAACACATATCCAGAAATTTTGTACTAAAAGAAATATCTATTGTTTCTTAAAATGTATTACAATATTATAGTTTATTTCATACATAATTTATGTATTTCTGTTGATAGGCTTTCATAATACCTATAACATTTTCACCATTATAAAGCAATAGTAAATAAAAAAATCCAAGAAAATATAACTAATATAAATGTATATTTTATTGGTAGCATACATATTTATTAACATTACTTAAGAAAACAATTCCAAATTCATATATTATAGGGGTTGTCCAAAGTGGACGCATGCGATTGCGTCATATTGAGTGTGGCTGTAACAGAGCCACCAAATAAGAATACGAAAAACGGTAGAAAGAGTACACAGCAGAAGGCGTTTGACAGTGAAACCAGTCAGTAATAGAGAAAATTAATCAAAAGTAAAATCGTGCTATATACGTATGCGTCCTGATCAAAACAGCGTGTGGTAGTATGGTTTCCGATTGCAGAAGGGGAGTTTAATGTGGGCATATATCGTGAAATATTGGTAGCCTATGGTGAGCACTGTTTATGATGAACGTCTGGGAACAATTGGTGTAAAAGATTTCGAGAAGAGTGGAAAACTATATCGAATTTCCATGAAATGTCCGTCCTCACATCTCTCGTAAAACTAAAACAACCTTAAAAAATCTGCTGGGAAATTTTCGAACACCCACCGTACTGTTCGAAATTGTCGCCACGTGACTTCTAGACTTTAAGGTCAATTAAGAGAGAACAAAGTTTCTATTTGAATGATGAAGGGAAGGAAGCATGGCAGGACATCCTCAAGAATCTACCACTTACTATCTTTCCAAAGTAAAGGCAAAAAACTGCTACAGTAATGATGGGACCTGTGGTACAACACCCATGGTAGTTACTTTTAACTTCCGAGAAGTGTATACTTTATAATTGGGTAACCCTTATTTAATGAGCTTGTTTGCTTGAATTTTTACTAAACTCGTCAATAAAGTATCACATTTAGCACAAATATGTGAAAACACGACATCGTCTCTCACTTTAAGGGATTTCAAAACTTATTTCTGTATCCACGTATTTTAGCTACTAACATTCCGTAAAAATATTCCACAATTCCATATCAAGCATCGAAATATAAAACGTATTTTACTTGCTTAAATGGTTTATGTTACATCACACATTGACATTCATCTAAAGTATTTTACCCATGCAAGATATGTGTGTGTTCTATAAAATGTATTAAAATAAACATTTGCGCATATAGAACTTTTAAACCCTTTGATATTCTAGTAATCTTCAAGAGACTTCCATGCATAATAAGAAAATCTTTCTTTCAAAGAATAAATCGGTGGGCAAAATACTGCAACGTGAGAACGCTATGTACGTTCAGAAAATAAGTATCCCAATTCGTATTGATTATATTTCCTGCGATAAGACTATTTGGCAGTTTTCATGTTTTCTTGGAATTTATACGTTTCACACATATATACAAAAGAGTATTCCCTTACGTGTATTTCCTTTACTTTTTGAAGATTGAAGATTTTAAAAGGATATCTTAAAGGAAGAAAAAAATCCAATTTTTTCTTTAAATATAGCTTACAGAAATCTTAAACTTTAAAGCAAAATTGCTATAAAAAATTTAACAGTTGAAAAATAAAAGCAACTTTTATATATAAATGAAATAAATCTTTGCTATTATATATATATATGTTCTGAGCAATTAGTATCTGTATATCTTGACTAGTTTGCTTAGGTTTTATTACTATTTTGTATATATTAATGGATTATATATATATATGTGTGTGTGTGTGTAATAACTTCTTCTAACTCTTTAACTTTACCCCGTTAAATTATTTCTTAATTATTTGGCACAAGAGACCGTTATAATCTTATTCTTAATTGAATTGCTCGCGCGCATTTTGCATCCAATCACGACTCCTGTTACAAAAGAGTCGTACGATCATTCACCGCCAGTATAAAAACTCGGAGCAGACGGTTACGCTCTCTCTTGTCTTTTGCCCCTCTTCATCATGTAACTGCCTGCAGCTAGCGTTTGTGTATTTTTGTTGTGTGTGTATGTTTCTTCGTGATTGCGTCCATATGTGTGTCTACATGTTCAGTGTTTAATAAAGAAGTATAGCTATCCCAAAGACTGCCTCCTCCATAATATTGAAAATGCAACATCAATCGTAAATAATAGTAATCTTATTAAAAAAAACCAACACCGGCCACGCTACAAAAATCCTTTACTAAATTCGTCATCATTACTAAATCCGTCATCATTATATATATGTATATATAAATATAATCAAAATTTCTTTACAAGAGATGAATTAACATGATTAATACTTAAATGAATTGCAATTGCAAGATAACTAGGCAAAAGAATTTAAAAGGATATATGAAAAAATTGAAATAACAGAGTAAAATATAAAAATATAAAAGAATGGATGCTACAGTATTATCAACATTGCTGACTTAGGACAGCTTGTATACAAAAAAATTCCTCTTAAAAAAATTTATCTGTATAAAAGTGGGGTTGAACATGATTTTTTTCAAACCAACCTTCCCCCTTTCTGTTAATAATACCGAGCAAAAACCAATTGGAAATAATGGATAGGAAATCTAAATCCATTATGAGAAAAAAGTAACTTACCTAAAAATTGCATACAGAAATGCAGAGCCCGCGCTAAATCTGAGTACAATAAACAAGTTATTGCCAGATTCTGGACCCAAATACAATTTCAAAACAAAGAAATGGCTGAAAAATAGCACTTAGCAAAAGTATGAAAAGAATAGAAATAATAAAATAAGAATTGTAAACATACTACCATTATCTTAGAGACTCTAAGATAATATGATTTAAAAGTTATAATAAATTTTAAAAAAGTAATTTTATCTAAAACTAGAAATTGGGGTTATTTAAAACTATCTAGGAAGAATAATAAATCTATAATATTAACCTGTTAAATGTATGGAAATTTAATTCTTACTATTTAGAATTTCTTTATTCAAATATCTATTAATAAAATTAATTGGGTAGTTTTGAATTAAACAGTATTTAGTAAAATGTTTATAGTTTTTTTTATTTTTTCTGATTTATTTGAAACTAGAAATTTATTGCGTAGTGTTTAATTAATAACAATATTTCTGAATATAGATACATGCACATTACTCTCCCAATGTGGTACTTTTATAATATCGAAATTAAAGTCTTATCGTTTATCATAAATATTAGTAACTATTTTATTATCTTTTAATTTAATTTCTATATCAAGAAAATTTGCTTCAGGGTATATAATACG
Source organism: Trichonephila clavata (assembly GCA_019973975.1). NCBI lineage: Eukaryota > Metazoa > Arthropoda > Arachnida > Araneae > Nephilidae > Trichonephila > Trichonephila clavata. The sequence goes on along the minus strand of BMAO01029396.1, from coordinate 69,920 downwards.
TATATGTATATATATATATATACGTATTTGTATACCCTGCATATAAATATTTGTAAATGGTGTCTCCTATTTTGTGCATACACGGAATATATGTGGAAAAATTGACATTAAATTGACTTAAACACACTTTTTTATGTGCAAAAAAAAATGATTTGATGGTATAAAAAAATAGTAGAAATCTAAGGTAATAAAACTTGCAACAGTAAAACTTAGCGTATTATAATTAAGACCTCCATAAACTATTTTTTATTTTGTTTTTCTAATTTAGTTTACCTTCTTATTATTTCAGTAATGTTCAAAATAAATAATTTACGGTACTACTTCTGAGTTCAAAATGATTGAATAAATTTCGTTCCTGAAGATTTATCACTTATAGTGATTGCTTGCTTCAAGATGTATAAAAGTAGACAACTTTTATCCGCAGGAGACATCTTTTGATGGAGATCCGGTAACAATCTGACCGTTATTATTTACCCTGCAGTATCTCCTTTCTTTCAAAAAGAAGTTTCATTTCAACAAGAACAACGATGATCGATAGCTTTTTTTATTCCCTCTTTTTTTCTTTTTTTTTACTTATCAGAGTAATAAGTTACGAACTAACCTGAGATCTTCCTTTATCAATCCATAAAATAGAAAATGTTTAAGGAAAAAGCTTATCGTCACTGACAACATATTTAGACTGGCTTTGATTAAGTCATAAAAAAGTATTTTTCTAGATTTAGGGAAATTCTTTCATGATTTTTTAGTAAAATTTATTTACATTTCTACCGTAAAAAAGAAGCATACTCTTACAGAATGAATGTGCAGCCAGTAACAACGAAAATCAAATCAATTTGTGAGTTTCATATGAATTCGCAGACTTCTTTTGCCATCATCGCAATTACCATGTACAAACTTAAGGATCGATTAGTGATCTTAATTTATTTTTTTCTTTTTACTTTTAAGTCCGTTTACTGGTTGTTCTATTACAGGAGTGGGCAGACTTTTCCAGGCAGTGGGGGCTACTTTTAATTTTTTCAAGGAGTTGCGGTCCAGCCAGTGTCAGTGGTGCACAGAAGGCCGAGTCAGGGGTCCACGGGTCCGGACCCTCCCTTATAACTCCTTATTTCTTTTTCCAATTCATTATAGTCGCATGTATATAGTATGTAAAATGTAATTAAGTATTTTATATTCGTATTTTTTTTTATTTTTTAAAGTTAACTTTTTATTTAATAATTTATTTTTTGCTTTTTTTTGTTACCGACAATCGACAAAATCAAAAAACAATTGTTTGGATGCGTATTGTGGTATGATACGAGAATGGTAGACCTTCAACCCTCGACCCCCTTCCCTTTAAAAATTCTTGTGTACGCTACTGCCCAAGGTCGTAGGTGTGGTGAAGTAATGATAAGGTTATCATTATAACTCAATAAGTATGGAATATGTACTTACCTACAGAACTAAAATTGAAAAAATAACACTTTTAAAACCGCGCTTAAAGCGAAACACAAGATACAAACTAAATAATAATAGCCCCAAATATAATTATATCAAATGATATATTTATTATGAAACAATTCGAAATACATTAAAAAAATAAAACATTTTTATCTAGAGTTAGCTTTCATTGTTTTGTCAGTAGAAGGCATATTCAGCTTTCTGTCAGCCAGCTTGAATTTTGCGTATATAATTACTAACTGGTAAAATTTTTAGGTGGTCACCCCAAAATGTCTTGGCAGTCCACCGGTAGATCGCGATCGACGTAATGTCTACCCCGGTTCTATTAGATCCCCATTGGCTCAACATACTCCTGTTCTAAAAAGTAATGCAATTGATATTTCATTAAATAATAATACGAAAAAAGTATTAAAAATAGCCATGCAACGAGCCTTTTACATATTAGTGATTAGAAATATATTTAAATAAAAATTTATAAAGTTTTAAAAAATTTACAACTTTTTTCTCTACATTTAGAAGATGTAGCGAAATTCTTTTTTTTAATACGAAATATCCATGCAATAAAAATGTCTCCATAATTTTAAATACTGATATAAATGAGATAGGTTTTACTTGGAGCATTATTTTTGAGAAAGAAATGCCTTTAAAAATATATCCAATACCTATATCTTGTGAATGGCATCTTATAAATATTCAGAATCTTTTTTTAAAGTGAGAAGTAATTTAAGTAAATAACTTATTAAAATCAGTTAAACTACACAACAATATAATAAGCAAAATTACCAGAGGATCAATAGGCTGTAAGAAAAAAGCAACTTGCCATGGAACTGCGTTAATAAGTGTGCGAAATAAGGTCTGAAAGATGGAAAACTATTCGCCTTCAACCATTTGTCACAATTTGTTCTTCTAGCACAAAACACTAACCAATAGTTTCTCAAATTGGGCCAAAGAAAAACTAGGGAAGTATTTGGTGTTTTAGGACGTTTTATTGGTTGGTTCGTTTTGCATGTGGTAGAGCATTATCATTCTATTAAATAGCAATGAGCGCGTGATGATGGAAAAATATTGCTACCTAGCATAGTACATCATCTTCATAGCCCTGGGTCATTTTGTGTCACTAATATGGATATAAGGATAAATAGATTTGGCAATCGCAAGCGAATGCCCTTCAAGAAATGATGTTATGCTGTGTGCCATCATCTGGTGCAAATTGTAACCCGTTACCAGAACGTTTCTATAATTGTAACTGTCATTGTAGAACAGACATGACACATCGAAGAACATGACTGTGTCATTCCTACAAATACGAGTCCTAACTTGACAATATTCCAAAGAGTAGTTCTGTGTTTTTGAGTCAATGGTAATCTTCCTAACGGGTACTATGAGAGGATATTACTGATCTCTGATCGATGGATAGTAATCTTGTTTGAAATGAGATCATTCAGGAGGAAAATGCAACTGGTTGAATTGTCGAATCGGCCACTTATCTCGCCAAGTGTTTTCTCGCAAAATCGATAAAAGCGCTAAATCTGTGGTAACCCTTTTAATTTTTGTATCAGTGATGGAGAAGTCGGATCGTGTTGTAGTAGGGTTGCTACTCCAAAACACAACACGCAAAAACGCGCCGAATTTGCGATTTTTCATAATTTGGCGGACCAGTGGCCGATTCGACAATTTCACTATGCAACCGCTAGATGGAAGTAAATGATGTACCTTTGATTCTAATCACAAAGCAAGACGGTCCACCTTTGTTGACATCACTCTGATGCAATGGTTGAATTCACTTGAACGCGACGCATTACCATGTTCCAACCATTTTAACCCCTGCTTAGGCATCATAGATGCACGCAAATAGTTGTTCATGTGGTATGATCGTTGGAATGTACTGTCTTTCTGAACTCAACAGCTTTGGCGATGACTTGACTCATTTTCACGTAACCTCTCCAACGATATCAATTGGTTTTCCTTATCAAAACAGTGACGTGATTATTTATTAACTTTCCTATTCGATCTTTTATACAGTTTTACAGACAACGAGAAAATCGCTTACGTATTTCCTTGGCTCATCTGAATGATTTGTTGAACCACGTCACTTAACTATATGTACACACTTTTATATACTAAATATGCATATAAATCTATAGCAGGGAAGGGCCAACTTTTTCAGAGAAAGTTACTTTTTTACGATTTTGAGGTGTTGCGATCCACACAGCGGAATAGGTGTGGCCATTTTGTATTAAAACTGTATGTTTTCTTTTTTTAACATTTAGTTTCAACGTTGCACACCTCTTTTAAATTGTAACAGGATTACTTTTTTTACAGCAAAAACATAAGTAACACAAAATTGTCACGTTGAATGCTTCACCAACTACGAGTGACAAAAAGACCGAGGGATCTGGACGTATGCAATGCAGCGAGTAGAGAGCATACATGAACCAATGAAGTGGCGCTCTTATCCGGTAGGACAGAACCCGGGACCATTTGATCCGAAACCGAGTAACTTAACCACTACACCAAAATGATAACCTTGGTGCGGAGGTTGTTACTGACTTCTATAGATTATATCACTACACACTCCCCTGCCAGAGAGTTGGTTAGGTGAACGAACGATATAGTTGTTAATGGGAGCAGTCAGATTTTTTTTTGTGTTGGATGAGTTGCGTCATGTTTATCTGACGATTTTTTTTTTTTGTTCTTCGTCATGTTTTCTTTTTTTTTTTTTCTTTTTTTTTTTTTTTGGGTAGATGGCACCACGACAGATCAGTATAGTTACACTTTTTTAGTTAATTGGAACACAATGAAGTGGCTTTTTATCTGTGAACGAACCCGGACTTTGAATCCGAAACGAGGAACTTAACCACTACACTAAAATGATCACCTGGGTGCGGAGGTTCTTACTGACTTCTATATCACTACACACTCCCCTGCCAGAGAGTTGGTTAGGTGAATGAACGATATAGTTGTTAATGGGAGCAGTCAGATTTTTTTTTGTGTTGGAGGAGTTGCGTCATGTTTATCTGACGATTTTTTTTTCTTGCTTGCTCTCTTGCGTCATGTTTATCTGACGAATTCTTTTTTCCTTGGTTGCTCTCTTGCGTCTTTTTCGCGTTTTTTTTTTTTTTTTTTTTTTTTTTTTGCGGGTAAATGGCGCCACGACAGATCAGTATAGGTTTCGCTTTTCTTAGTTAAGTTAGGGTCACCAAATGAACTGGCGCATTTTATCCTGTGAACAGAACCCGAGACCTTTGAATCCGAAACCGAGAAACTTAACCACGACACCAAAATGATCATCTGGGTGCGGAGGTTGTTATTGGCTTCTATAGATTATATCGCTTCACCCACTATCGCTTTAATTTCTTCGCTGCTGAGTCCCTCGTCATTATGGGACATGACATAAACGAGAGAACCCAGTCGATTGAAAGCGCTGGGTGTGAGATGTCTTAATAGCCAATCCCGTGCTATCACAGGAAGATCTGATTATCAACATTTTGTCTACTCTTTAGTTGAGGTGTAGAAAAAAACGGCTGCAGTGATTACCTTTTTTCCCGGCTTCCCGATTGTGCGCTTCCAAATTAGATGTATTTGTCGTCTACACATTTATCGAATCATTTAATTCAGAAAACATTGTCGCATCAACTGTGAAAAGCCGATTCTACTGTCTACCTGGTGTCGGTGTTCCATAAATATGTTTTTTTAGTATATGCCTGTCTTAAGTCTTAGTATAGGCGGCAACCCCGAAATGTATTGGCGGTCCACCGGTCGATTGCGATCGACTTATTGCCCATCTATGTTCTATAGTATATTATCTTTTATTTATTCAAATTTATCAATTTTCATTTTTTTTTTTTTATAATTACGAAATTAATTTTTTTTAAGGTATACGACTAGGTTCGGAGACCAATTATTCAAAATTTGATTTTCAGAATAATTTTATTGGTTTAAAGAAAAAAACAGGCTTAAAAAGTCATAATTATTAAATAAATAACATGTATCACCCTTTATTCTTGAAAAAAAAATTCTGCTTTTATAAAGTTTTAGCAAATTATTTAAAGTTAAGAAAAACGCCATAAATAAAATTAAATTGTACATTATGCAATTTTAATTTCATGGATATACTTCTTGATCCCTTTGAAGTGTCACAAACCGCAGGATAAAAATATTTTAAGAAATAAATATTTTATTAGCTTTTAAATTTGATGTTAATAATTTTTCCTCAAAATTACTGCATGTTCTAAACTAAAAATGGTTGTAAAATGTGATTAAATGTAGGTATCTTAAAACCTGTGGTTTGTTACACTCTGAAGGGCCCCCACACACATATCATACATGTTATAAATTTCATTTAATTTTATTGGATTGTTTTGGAGATATTCCTTTTTTTTGTGCACAAATTATCGTAAAAATTTCATTCTTCAAAAAGCGCATTAAAAAATATTTTTTATAAGTTAGATAAAGTAAATGCTATAAAAACAACTTAAAAAACTCTCTAGGATTATGTATTAGTCATTCTTCCTCAATAGTATATTTCTTTTTTCCCTAATGCTCCAAACAACACCAAACATCACACACCTAAAAAAACACTTTTTCAACCTAGTCGGATACAGTCATTTTAACAACATCATTTAGAATCACAGTTAAATTCATCCATATGTTTCGCATATTATTTAAAATCCTTATACATTCTTCTAGAACAGGGGTCGGCAACCTTTTAGCTTTGGCGTGCCAAACCAATCTACCAATATGATTCAATGTGCCACACAGTAGCACATTTTTGAAACAATTCGATTCCCACAATAATACATGCAAAGTTAGAGAATAGAGGTAAATAATATAGGTATGTACAGTTTTATTATATATTAATTTTGCAACATTTAAAGATTTTTCTTAACATAAAAATAACAGCATAAAATATAGTTATTTCTTCAACAAAAATTTAAAAAATTAAAATTGTACATGTATTATGTATTTTTAAACATATTTATTAGAGTAAGAAATAGACTACAGAAAATATAAGTATGTCCCTTCATTATACTTAAATAAAAAGATAAATAAAAATTTTAATGTGAACCTAGTTCTTGCACCTATCCACTTTCGTATTGCAAACTCAGGGTATAATCTAATTCGATTTTGAGCATTCAGAAGTTAAACAATTTCTTTGCGGACTCGAAAAATTTCGAATATGAGGAAAAATTCTTTATTTTGATATGTAGAACCAAAAGTGGAAAGCAAGTACGTGGAATTTTCTGTCTTCAAGCAATTAAATCTATCCAGCAATGATATTGAGTAATTTACATAATAGCTGTTAATTTACTTTTGGGTCATTTAGATTTTTTCGTAATTCCGTAAATGTCCAATATTCTGAAGATGTTTGTCAAATAAGGTACATTACGCATTTCTCTTTTGCCATCCACTCAAAAATTGACAAATTTGGAGATTAGCACAGAGTGCCATTAAGAATTGTACCGCGTGCCATAGGTTGCCGACCCCTATTCTAGAAGATAACCTATTTAATATCACATACGTAAAGAGAGAGAGAGAGATAGCAAACATGTTTACATTTATATATGTTCTAAAATTCGGAAACTTTTTCACTAAAAGATGATAGCGCATATGTCAAATCAGCAAGTCAATATTTACGTAGTCATATAAAATAGTATGTATTTCACATACCGGAACTTATGAATTATTTATGCAGTATGAAAAAGATTTGTTGATATTTCAAGCTGTAGTAAGCTTTGTATTTATATTTCTTTTAACGCAGTCCGAGAAATATCATAAAATCGCTTATAAATTCATCTTGTGTTTATTTTTGTAAGATATCTTGAAAGCTTTTTTATTGGTTTCCATCCTACCATATGTTGCTTCAATGTGTTTATAAATAGTTTATTACAATGTTTCGTTTTTCACGAGTTATGTGTAAACACTTCGGAATGTTATTGTTTAAATGTAAACATTTTGAGTTTTTAAAATACAAGAAATGATTTATAAATAATAATTTGCGTGTATTAAGATATTTCTCTAGTTATATGTTTTTTGGATGAGTAAATATTTTATATTTATATATGCATATACCGTATAATAAAATAAAATAAAATAGTAAGATACAAAATTGTATTTCCTACAAGTCTAAAAAAGAAAGAAATTGGATTTTAAATAACACATCAAGAAAATAAATGATGCATGCAATAGGCATTCCATATATAGGGTGCAAATTTTAGGAAAAAAGGGTGTACATCAAACGAAATCAGAATATAACCATGATTGGGAGAAGGATAGAAGGGGTACCAGATTTAAAAGTACACTCACTTCAAAAGTTAAGCACGAAGATGTAAAATGCAAAAAAATCAACAAATACTGCTTTGATTGACACAAAATTTGACAAAAAAACAATTGTGACCTCTACACTGAGCCTATTGGCTAACTTGAGGAAGGTGGCGTTAAATTTTTTCCCATGGTATGTTATTTCCATTTATATTTTCAATACTATACCGTAAATTATTTTCTATACATAGACATTAAATCTTTTAAAAGTAAAATCTGAAAGCTTATTTTGATATTTCTTTAACAATATAAACACTTTTTTTCTCACACCTTAAATATTTGCAGGAAGGAACTATTCTCTGGACCCAACATTTGAGTAAATATACGATTTTGACAAAATTCTCTCTCTCACATACACTTTATATTATCCATTACAGCTTTTATTTCCTTTAAATGTAGTAAATATTTATTCTTGATATTCTTTATAAATAATGTCAAATGTGCTAAAACGATATTTTTAAGGCAGTAAAAAATAATAAATAACTTTTTAAAAAGTTGAATGCATAACTTTATAACTTTTAAACTTTTTATAAAAAATTCATAAAGATTCTTACATTAAATAAATAGTCAAATATTACATTAAATCAATGCATGCTACAGATAACATATGATTCGCTTTAAAAAGTAAAAATATTTTACTCCTGCGTTTAACTTTCAAAAACAAACTGTCAGTACAGTATCTGAGAAAGCATTTTATTAGGTAATTAGAAATTATAATGAAAGAAAGTTCCTTCAAATAATAATAAACAATGAAATACAGCTGGTATTCTTTTCACTTTTTAGAGGTAATTGGTATGAAAGTGCTTAATAATTTTAATAAACAGAAAAGTCCTTTCTGTAATGAGAGAAATATATAAATTTCTGACAAAAACCTGTCCCACTTCAAATTCTAACACTGTTATATTCACCTTGGAAAATAAAAGCAATATATTGTAAACACAGAGTTCAAGTGCATTGGTATCAGATAAATTCCAGTTATAAATAAATATAGAAAATAACTCTTATATATAAATTAAAATCTTGCTTATATAACCTGGTAGAAGTCACACAGTCGATACTAACGTTAGTGGTCGCGTGGAGTGACGGATTCACCTCAATCCATTGCTTTTTATAATTATTTTTATTGTGTACGATAAAAATTGTAATTCCAGAGAATAATTTAACTAACAGAAAGTATACTTACCAACTTTTAAGGACTTTTCCATTTTTCTTTGATAATTTGAGAAAAAATTAAATCAAACTGAACTAAAATCTTTGAAATGTGCGTGATTTTGATAAAGAACACAAATCACAGACACTTATCGCTAAGATTACAGTAATGATAATTGCAGGCAAAACTGTCATATTTTGTTCAAGTTATTGTAGTTTCATTGTCCTTTGATGATCGACAAGTAGTATGCTGAACTTTCTTTTGCTTGTGTCTTTTTGACAGGGCGTAGTGTGTCTTGTAGTGCACTTGTGGCTTCATATGCTTCTTGGTCTAGTTTTTTTAGGTAGCATTTGAAAACTCTCCTTTCAACTCAAATGTTTCATGTCCATTGCCTTCTTCGAAGTTTACTTTAGCTATCTTGATTTATATATCCATTATTTCATCAAGTTCTTCTCTTTCTTGATCAGTTTCAACTTCATCCAATAGAGATCGTAGATGCTCATTGCTTTTTTTTATATTCTGTTCATTTACATTTATAAACCATAATGAGTCGTACAATATAGCATTCAAAAGTACTAAATCGTGGTGGGAAAATGTAGCCTGCTCATAGAAAATATTTTGGAACAAAAATGGTTGCATGGGGAACTCAGCCACCCATTGTACCAGCGTTTCTCAAACTGAGGGGCACCCCCCCCCTATCGGAGTGGGTTAGCTTTACAGTGAGGGTGGGGGGCGTGAGGATACGGAAAAGACGAAAACAAAAGATTATTTAACAAAATTATTAATTTTCTGAAAGAATACAAACAAAATGTGTTCTGATATAATAAAAAATGAAATATATGTGGAATCGGTGGATGTGGAGCCGTCATCAAATTGAATCTCTCAAAAACAAAAACAGGCAGTCTCCCCGCGCAGTCGTAGCTGATCGAAAGTAAAACCAAAACTTTCGCTGAGAGAAGACAAAGAGACTGAGGTGCTCGAGCAGGCGTTCCCGTCGTCGTTACTTCATGGAAATCTATCTGTTAGAAATTAGGTACTTTTCTTTAATTAATTGTTGTTAAGTTTTAAATAAACCAGAAGAAAGATAAATACTTTAGACCCTTGTTGTCTCCCACATATATATTTACACTGATATAATAAACTTATAAATGTAAAGCACAATGTGTAGTTTGCAATTAATTTAACAACACTAAGTTAAAGACAAGTTTACTAATTACCAGCGACCCCATGAGCTTGTCATATATACAGTTATATGCAAAAATTAACTTTTATCTTGATAATTTTTAAGTTTTATAATTAATCCCTAAACTGCAGAATAAAAGTTACGTGATTCGCTTCCTAATGCCACCATTTTCCACGTAAACACGCATATGTGATGTATTGGGGTGTGTGAAGAAAATGAATAAATAAGCAAATCATCTGAAGCAAGTAAATTCTTTGCAAACAAAAAAATATCAAGGTCCTTTTATTTCATTCCAAATCCTTCGGAATAGTTTTATGGATAACAGTGCACAGAAAAGATCGTACGTCGAAAAGACATATGTATACGTGCGGGACAATTAACGCTTTGGGTGAGTTAAGAGCAAGGCGTGTATATACGCCGGTGGCCCTTAAGAGGTTAAAATCGTACTGCAAATTTGGCGTGAAAATATAGTGTTTTTGTATTCAATACATTGTTATTGAACGTAGCGAGACGCGATGAAAATTATGATTTAATTTTGGGTCGCAAATATTGAATGTTTGAGAAGCACTGCTTTATACATTAAGATAGTTAAAAACGTTTGTAACTTCCAAAATAGAGAGACAGACGTGACAAATACATTTTAGTTTACATGAACACTATCATATAGAAAGATACTAATGAGGGCATTGGTTACAAATAAACGGTTTCCCCAGAGTTAAAGATTTCGTAAGCTTGGGGTGACCCTGTACCCTTCGCGACCACTCCCGGTTTAAAGAGTTTTTCTGTCAGTAACTATATAAGTTAAAAATGAATTAATATCATGATTACTGTATTTGAAGTTTAAATTCCAAGCTAAATTTTAAGTATGAAGTTTAAACCCCAAAACAATAGAGAGATAATAAAAGTATTTTTTTCATTGTTAAAATTTAAAAAAAACATCAAAATAACACAGAATGAACTTGGCAAAATTATTTCTCAGCTTATATGACAATTTATAAAGATAAAGTTATGTAGAGAATTCTATTTTTGAATTTATACTTCTCACAATGAGTTATTACATCAAAGTTTGACCCGAAACAAATACTTACCCCATGTATCCTATCTCTAAATAAACCCTAATTTGATATTTTAAATGCCTTAATTATTTATACGAACATATGATATGAATTCTTAAATCTACATTAAAACTATATTTTATTCAAATTATTAGTGACTCAAATTCGAATATGTAAATCTTTTCTCGCCGATGTTATTATTTCCAGGAGTATGTGTCTTTGTTTTATCTCAATAATGGAAATTAGAAATAGAAAAATCGCTGTAGTAATACTTTGGTTGTGCTTATCAATCAAAACCTTATCAATCTTTCTTTATAAGAGAACAGCTTAAAGAAAAAATGTGACTCATTTGCAGGTATCTGGTCCAAGGAGGAAGAAAAAAACATGCTGGTTACTTGGAAACTGATTATCTCGGATGCTAAGGTTCACAAGTATATTTGTTATAAACCTATAGGGCGATATTGATTTTTTTCCTCCCAATATTACGTCATCTCTGTTAGATTATAAGGCAAAAAAATTATGGATTGACTTATGGATAATATTTATTTCAAGTTCACTTCTAAGAATTCGGTTTCAATTCACAACACAATTGAGGTATAAAACCAACAAAATTCAGCATGTGTTATATGGAACAAAAGTTTTAGCAGTCAAAATGATGTATATAATTTTAAATCGAAAACGTCATAACGTCAGCTCTTATTAGGATAATTCATGTTGTTCTAAAGTTGTTCGTAAGATTGACTTTCAAATTATTAATTTCGAGAATATGAATAATATTTTTAAATCAAGAATTTCACATACTCTCGTGTGAAGAAGAAAAAAAATCAAGTTTTGAGTCTAGTAAATAGAATATTGTAATAAATTAATAAATAAAAGTAAGCTAAGCGAAAGAGAAGCTGAATGATTAAAACTATATATTACTTTGTCTAAATAGTTGCACTTAAAGTTAAATCTTATTGTAAAATATCTATCACTCATCAAGAAAAGTATCATCAACTTCTTGTAGTAACGAGTCTTACTTGGTGTATTCAGTTGCAGATACAGTTACGTGTTTAGATTATATTATGTTCAATAGTTCCATTTAATTTTGGATTTGATTTATAATGTAGAAAATATTTCTATTTAAATAATGATTTTAGACAATATTTTTTCAGAAAGAGCAGACGAAATTGTTAAAAATTAATTCCATTGCATTGTTTTCGATCAATTTTTTGTACAAATTCCAAAAAAAAAAAAACCCAATAAGTTTCCAGTACTGCATTTTTTTGGAGTTTTATTCTGAAATGTTGAATTAAAATTTTGTGTTTTCAATATATACTCACTACTTAATGATGCTTATTAGTAAATATTTGTGATAAAAGTACTTTTACAGAATAACGTTTTTGTTTCTAGTTCAATCTACTGGGATATTTTGCAAGTTTTATTCAACAGAAAATAATAGTTTGGTTAAAAATTTACTGAAAAACTCTAGGAATGTAGATGATTACCTATGATAAACAACTACATTTATAATCTAAAAGACTTCTGTTTTCATCTGAACAAGTAAAAATGGCAAGATCCTGCATGGATAGAATTTTTACCATCATATAACGGATAATTAGAGTAATGATATATTAATGTTTTTCAGAGAGAGTTGCTCCAGAATTAGTAAATATTTACTTAAGGTATTTTTTTACATCTGGGTTCAGTTAAGTTAGAACTTATAGTAAGTTGTTTAATTTTGTAAAATATTTAGTTCTAATTAATTTTTTTTTACATATTTTGAACTAATTTTTACTTGACTACTTAAACTATACTGTAGTTATAAGTATAATTTCAAATCCTCTCCCACATTTTACTATCGACTGCTTTAATTCAGTAATTCATGTAACTCTAATTTATACGATTACTAAGTTTTTTTGATGATATAAAATTAGACTGTTGTTAAAATTTTGTTGTTCAAGTTGACATCTTTGGGAATTATTCTAAATATATTATTTCAGTCGTTGAAAAGAAATAGCATAATCAACACCGTTTGAACTTAAAATGTAGTTTACTTGTGTATTTTCGAGATATTATCTTTCATCTAGAAATATTTCTGATAACTTGAGAAATTATAAGTACAAAAGGTGTCCGTGGAATAAATTTTGGCTACTTTTATTCAAATTATAGTTAAAATCGTTTAACACAGAGGTGACAGAAACATTTTTTCATGGAAAAGAAAATATTGTAGAAAAACCCCCATATTTAACAAAATTAAACTTGTTAGTGTACATTTCATTTATATAGATATGCATATATATTTATATACTTAATAAAAACCAGTGAATTAAAAACATTCACAAGAACTTAATGAAATTCAATGCGAAATTTTCAAGTTTTTTTTGAAAAACATAACATTTATATAGAGTTTTTGGAAAATAGTCTGATATTTTTCTTTCAATTTCTTTTAGCATCAAATTGCTCGTAGTCGTCCATTTTTTTAAGTCATTTCCCAATTGGAATGTGTGTCTAAATAACTACGTATACTTTCCGTGATGTGCTTCATTTCGGATGACGTGGGATTTCATTTTCATCATGGGACTCCGCATGAATGACATTTTGTAAATCTGGAAAAACTCAAAAATGTCTTTGACTGTCATAATTGTGGCTGTACAAACATTATTATAATCATCATCATCATCTACGGTAACGAATCACTTCGATGATGCAGTAGGACAGTTCAATAATTCAGAAACTTTCTCAAACATTGCATTTAGTGACGGCTCAGTTTCAAAATCCAGAAGGGAAATCTTTTCGTGTTAAGCTGTTTTCTTTTCGTGCTAAGTGAAAACAAATACATGGAAATGCATAGTACACTGCTTGACACCATAAATGCAACACCCTGATGGAAGCACGCCAATAACATGAAATTTACAACATGCATTAGCGGAGGTGAAATATACAAATGATTAGAATTTCAGCGCAGACACACATCACGCACGGCTGTGGCGTCACCTCAAAGCGATATTTAAGGCTTGGAGAGTTTGACGATTTCAAGTTCGGCAATTGTGGTTTTTTCAAAAAACGATCAGTTATGTCTCGTAGAAAACAGCGATCAGCTTTTGATCAAGTATCCGAGTTCGACAGAGGAAGGATAGTGGCCTACCGAGATTGTGGATTAACTTTCAAGTAAATCGGTAGTCGTGTTGGACGAAACCAAACAACTGTAATGCGGATATGTAACCGTTGGACGCAGGAGGGTACGACGAATCGACGTGGTCGATCGCATCCACCTCAGTGCACCACTTAACGTGAGGACAGGCAAATTGGGCGCATAGCCGTGGCGGATCACTCAGTCACATCACGAACCATAGCACAGCACATTGAGTCTGTAACGCCTCATTCAGTGTCTGCGCGTACCATTCGACGCCGTTTATAGCAGAGTGGTCTGTCCGTAAGGCGTCCATTGTTTGGTCTACCCTTCACGCAGGACCACAGACGTGAAAGCGCTACATCTGTGAGGTGTTGGAACCAGGTGTCCTTTCTTACCACGTGACCACGTGTCACGCATTGTCCAAAGGTTCTTCGTCAATCACCAGATTTAATTGCTTCCCTGACCGGCTCACTCTCCGGATCTTTCACCGATAGAAAACATGTGGTCCATGGTTGCTCAACGATTGACCCAGATTACACTCCCAGCTGGTTCACCAGATCAACTTTGGCAACGTGTGGAAGCTGCTTGGTCTGCTGTACCCCAAGAACACATCCAAAGTCTCTTTGAATCAATGCCGAGACGTGTGGCAGCGGTGATCTCCAACAATGGCGGCTACTCTGGCTACTGATTCTGGCAGGAACCATGCTTCACAGAAGTCTATAAATTTAATCATTTGATACTTGGTCAACATGTTATCTACAAAATATATTTTGTTGTGCATCTCTTGTCTTTCTTGGTGTTGCATTTACGGTGGCCAGCAGAGTAATTTGTCGAGACTGTTGTATTACTTCTTGTTAACCGATATTTCGTCTTATGAGTTTTCGCATTAAACGTATTTTACTGTAATTGTAATTTAACTTTAGGTAGTAGAGAAAATCGCATTGTCAGTATCACAATACGACTCCATTCATGAAGCGTGACGTATATTATTTCAGAACGGATACAATTTTATTTTTATGCGTAGTTTCATTCACAATATCAAAAAATTAATGTGAAATAGAACAATGGAATCAATATTTTTTAAAAAGGAAATATCTAACAAAGAGTGAGGACCTCACACTGTGGGAGTATAAGTTTAGAATATCATTTTTTTTAAAAGGATAATAGAAGAAATCTAATAATTCGGTATCCGAACACGTTCGGAGTACTTTTTAACAAAATAGCATACAAAAACATTATAAATGCTCTTTTAGGACTCAATACCAATAAGTATTATTATTTAACTAACAAAATTTATAGTAAATTACCTGAAATTTACACAAATCACTATTGTAAGTGAAATTTTAGCAATATTTTTGAAAAACTTCAAAGCAGTTATAGTAAAAGGTAATAAGCGTATGTTAGTAAAAGTATTACTAAAACAAATTAGATGCATTTGTCTAGAAAATGTACAAAATTTTAATTTTTTATTAAAATTTGAAAACTTTAGAGCTGATTGAGTAAAACATTATAAAAAAATGTTACATTTTTTATGAGACCATTATTTAAATAACAAGCCATAACTCAAAAAGTATTCATACAATAAGAAATATTTTAGTACATTCTCTAGAAAATAACAAAAATATCAGGTTTAAAAAGTTTTATAGAAATACATTCGTAATATTTTGAGTTATGAGACTTGCCATGATAAATTTTGAGCAATTTAAATGCCCACTTCTGGTAGATAAAAAACCCACTTCCGATTTTTCTAACGTTTTAAAATCGATTGTAACTTGGCCTCTAGGTAGCGTAGAAACAAACCAAAATATGTTTCGATAATTCAAAAGATAGCTCTATTCAATAAAATAAAAAATAAAAATATCTGCCATGACTGAATTTGGTCATTTTCATTGTGTTCGGATACCTTAAGATAATTAATTTAAAAAAAAACATATTTCTATTTATAAAAAAAAACAATAATATTAGTAACAAATCAAACTGTTTGCACTTTATTACAAAGACGAAACAAATAAAAACCAAATCATATTTAAAAATTCACTCAAAAACTGTAATTTCTTTCGAAATAATAATTATATGTGGCTCAGATCAATTCTTAAATATTTTTACACCAACAATTCCTCAACACTACGAAAAGTATTGAATCTGTTGTTCATTAGTGGTATAAAATTTATAGCAATAGCATCTTGAGTGTGGATATCAAATTCTTAATAAACTATTTTCTAACTCTTAATATTATTTATTGTTTTTTAATATTTCTTCCTCATTATACCACAAACTCATTCTTCTTTCGGATTCAAAAATGAGTAAAAAGATTCATAGGTAACATTTATCATTTTTAACGTTGCGTTTCTTTGAAAACACAAAAGAAGACAAATTTTTGCCGAAAGGGAGGAACATTTTGATCGAAAACCGGTAACAATCTGACAGTGATTCCCTACCCTAGAGCCTTTTCCTTTTTAACAAAGCAGTTCCTGGAAATACAGTCGTAATCTGTAGTTTCAACAGACTTTTCCCCATGGTGATTTGTACCGACTCGCTTTTTACTCTTTGCTTCTGTTACGAATAAGTTATGAAGGAATGTCTGGGTTTTTTTTTTTTTTTTTGACGAGTGAATGGAAAAGAATAATTTGGGTGGAAATATATATATATATGTTTGCAGTGTTAATAACAATAGCAGTTTCGAATATTGTGGTAAGTTGTACGCATTATATTTTCATGATAAAATGAATTAATAAAAGATCTTTCGTTTTAGTGATAAGAGAAGTTTAAAAAAATGACGGTTGTGGAAATAGTTTATAAGAAAAAGATATCAATAATGAACCTAATGTAATACACAAGCAAATCTTGCATCTAATGTTTTACATTTTTTTAGCTGAATAGTTAAAAATTTATGAGTGAATAAATGGAAGTAAAACATTTTTACAGTTTTCTGAAATGAATATTATGTAATTAAAACATTTAGAGTTTTTTCTATAATAACGATACATTTGATGTGCGTAAATTTCCCAAAAAGTATGAAGGAATAAATCGTCCTAATGAAAATTCGGTTGGGGCATTCAGTTAAGAAATATAATTAAATAGAAATTTCTACTATATATTTATTGTAGGAGGGAAAAAATATTAAATAGATTATCCGCAAGAAATTTGGAATAATTTTAGGAATATTTACTCCCTGTTTTTCGCATTTTACGATTTATGCTTAACTTTTGGACACCAGTGTAGTTTGCTTATCTCACTACGGTTTTTGCGACTCTATCTAGTTCTTGGCATGTAAGAAGATGCTCTGCATTTATGATGCCTGAATTACAAATTTAGCATTTACTAAATGGAAGGATGTCTATTTTATTAAGAGGATGTGCTATGCAATCATTGCTTGCTTGTTGCGTGAGGTTTGCCAGAGCCTCTCTACGGAACTTTTGACAAACCCTTTTCCAAGTGTCTTGAATGTTGGCACAGGATTTGCCCGCTGATTTTGCTGTCTGATTAGATTTTAGAGTATCTGCTAATTTCTCAAAAATATGTTTTTTAAGTGAGACTGGACGAAGAGGTTTTTTTCCCCCTTGTCGCTCAAGTGTTCCTCTCTTAGCTGGTAAGTCTGCTTTTTCGTTACCGTGGATACCCACATGTGAAGGGATCAATTGTTTTGTTGTATTTGTAAAGAAAATTCGAGATAATCGTGTCACGATTCGTCTTATTTCTGAGATAATTTGAGTGTCTGTGCCATGATTATGATTATTCTGCTTTAGAATCGACTAGAATAACTGCATTACAGAAGTAATTGATCATGTTTAAGTTGAATTCTGGTATATACAAATCGATGTAATTGGCAGTACTGAAAAATTGTGCACTCTGAAAAGTTAGGACAACACATATTTCACAATAGTCGGTTCAATGCCTTAGAGATAGCGCGCCCACCTCATGAACTTAAAATTGCGGATTCCATCCCAACTGGAGTTTATAAATTTTCTGGATGCAAAAATCATAGGCACTCATGTCGTATGATTATGTGGCATGTAAAAGATCCCTTGAGTAGGAATTTAGCTCTAGAACTCTCGAAAAATTAAACCACGGTAATATTTAGCATCCATTCAGAACTTGAATTAAATATATTCAGGCGTTAAAAAATTTGTAGGGAGATCCACCTCTAGAGGGCACCACAAATCAAATTGCTCTCAACTTAAGAACTTGCCATTCTTGAGAAAGCTTGACTGCCAAAATGCAGACCATAACGTAAAAAATTCAATGAAATTCAAAAAAGAAAGCAGATCATAAAGACGTTCATTAAAAAAATTGTGCAAACAAGAATGAAAAAAATATACTTCCAAGTTTTGATAAAACTGCTATCCTCCTGAATTTTAACGATATTAATCATCCAAAATTCTTTTATTTTCAAAATAATATTTTATAGAGTAAATGCTTTAATATAAAAAATAAGTTCACTGATAAGATTTTTCAAACATTAATGAAATGGAAAATAACATAGGAGTTAACATTTAGATAATGAAATTGAAGTATTTCAACACTTTTAATCCTCATAAAGAAGTCAGACGTTTTGACATTTAAATATTATAACAAAAGTAAGAATGTTAATTATCATATAATTACAAATAAAATCAACCAAAACAAAATAATCTCATTCATCATTCATTGGTGCATTTTTTATTTCAGATAAAAAGTATCTATTTTATTAATTCAATAAAGGAAATATGGTGAATAATGTAATAAAATGTTTAATATTGTATCGACACATATGGTACCATGTGTTATCCTGGGTATGCAGCGTTTTGGTATTGCTGATTTTTATCATTTAATATATTTTCTGATTATTATCATCTATGTAATAAATTTAAAAACTCAAAAAAATCATAAATTGCTTCCTTAACATGTCTAGAATACGGTGGTAAAGTGATTTTTTAAAATTCGAAGCTGTTATAAAGGAACAAGTGTTGGAAAAGCAGCTATTCGGAGCGCTAAGTTGGAGCGCCTATTGTGAACAGTTGGCTTTATACCATTGACCCTTCTACGTAAATATACGTTCATACAAGTATAGACAAGTTTGTAAAGGTTTAAAAGGAAATATTTATAGTTATTGAATATTTCGTCGAATTGGTTTTAGTCTTCACCACCAGGCATCTCCGATTGAGGCTAAGTTAAGATTTGCATTGTTTTTTTCATTGGACTTGAAACATTAAACGCGTATTTCACAAAATTGTGTTTTTTAAACTTTCCCCCATCGTATCTCAAGAACGGTTTGACCGAATGACTTCAAATTTATAGGGAAGACTCAGGACATATATTCGCACCAAATGGACTCTACGATCTTTCCAAAATTCAAAATATTTCTATTTTTTATTACAAAAACATAACAAAAAACCCCATGCAATTCGAAACTTTTTCTTTAAAGGTCTACCAAAATCCAATTTTTCATATTTTCGATTAAATATAGTCATTCTGTGCATTTAAGCTTATAGATTAAAACACCATAATTTTTTTTTTAAATTTCAGATAAGCCCATTATCCGGAATCGTGGAGGAAGCAATCGTTCATTTTTTTTAGGCGAGTGTGTTCAGAGCGCTATAACTCACGTTCTATGGGACATTTTTGGCTAAACATTTATATACATACTTTTAAAATACATATACATAAATGATAAAAAACTGAAAGTTCTATCTATTTACTGGTCGTCAAACAAATTCTCTAAAAATGCTTAAAAAACAGGCCGTCACATGGGTGAACCCCCTTAAACCTTTTGCAGAAAAAATAAAACTGAATCCCTTTAAAAATACATTTAGTGACCAAATAATTAAGACCCTCCCCTTTATTAAAATATTTAACCATCTTTTGCTGTTGTTAAGGCCTTGCACTGTGGAGGTCACTGTTAAGGACGGACACTCATGTGAAAGGCTGCGTTAAGACGACCTTGACATGCTCGTCACCTGAAACTTGATAGGTCACTGTAAGTGTAAGAGAGTCAAAACGAATCTGGAAGTCAATCAGAGAGATTCCTTTGGAATGTGTTGGGGTGTCATAGATTATAAGGATTTCCCCTTTTAGTCTCTATTTAAAGGTGTAATAAGTCACACTACAAAAGCGGCACGTGAGGCAAAATCATTTCTGTTTGGATATAACTGGGATTACTATCTGGTCATTGGTCCTTGTCACCTCTCAAACGGTGGACTTTGAAGCCTAATATTGATGAAAAAACTACACCAGTCACTTCTCTGTTGGATGGATAAAAGGAGGTCAAATGTTGACTTGCCTTGGAACATAAGCGTTGGAGAGTCCTTTCTCCCGTGAAACTACGTGATCATTGAGACGTCATTAGTTCCCTATCAGGAAAGGGACTTTTTAGAGGATACCACACCACACCCTTAATACTGCATATATTCTTCTTGGGATGAACTCTGTAAAATGCTGGTATGTGGTATGAATCGGACTGGTAAATCATATACGACAACGTTTCTCATACTGTTCGGCGCTCACCCCTTAGGGGGCATGATAACTCTACGAGGGGGCGTGAACATATAAATAAGTCTAAAACAAAAGATTATTTTAAAAAATTACTAATTTGCTAAAAGTAAACAAAATACATTCTGACATAAAAAATAAAATACATATTTACACTGATATAATATGCTTATAAATGTATCAATACACAATGTATTTGATAATTAACTTAGGAATACTAAGTTAAGAACAAGTTTAATAATTACCAATGACCCCATGGTCTTGCCATATATAAATTATATACAAAAATTAACACTCTTCTTGATAATTTGTTCGGTTTATAATTAATCCCTTAAAAAGTAACGCAATTGGCTCCCAATACCACTGGACACACAGTCAAGATCCTTTTATTGCACTCCATAGGCTTCGAAATAATTTTATGAATAGCAGAGCACAGAAAAGATCGTATTTCGGAAAGACGTTTATATACGTACGGAAAAATAACGCTTTGGCTGAGTGAGACCTTGATATACGCCGGTGGCACTTAAGAAGAGTAAGTCGTATTCTCTCTCTCTAGCTTCTCATAATCAAAGTATAGTATAATTGAATTCAATGGAATTGTTATGGTATGGAGGGGCGGGGGGTAATGAAAATTATGGTAGAATATTAGGTCACAAATATTGTATGTTTGAGAAGCACTGACATACGATGAATTACACTTATTATATTTCCTTATTCCATTATATATCTTATATCATTTCAATAACTCAGTCTATCATTATGGCATTTTTGTTTATTAGACGACACACACTTAAGACATGTTAACAGCAAGGAACATTACATATACTCTGACTCTACAAGCCAAACCAAGTATACATCTCTCGGATAACTTGCAGCGCCATCTATACAATTAATATTTAATTTACAACAACATATTTACCACGGCCTTCAGATTGACTGTTTCTGGATCCAGCTGACAGATGCCCCGTTTGATCTCATTCCATATATTCTCATTTGGACTGAGATCTGGTGATTGTGCCGGCTAACTAGCAAATAAAAAATTACTAAGAAAACAAAGAAATAATAACAAATAAAAAATAATTCTCTATCTCAAATATCCTTATTGATAATTAAAATTTTATGATACCTCCTCATACAGGAATATTAAGAAAGGCCATTTTTCTCCGAAACGGAGAAATGAAACATTTTTTGAAGCATTCGCATGTTATTTTTAGAAATAATCAAGAAACTGTTTTACGGAACTGTGTACTCAAGCGTTACAAAAGGGGGGGGGAAATAGGATTTCCATCCCTCGAGGAAAAGGTCAATCTTTCTATTTTAAGCCTTTTTCTCCAAGCCGTTGTCATTATATGCAGATAAAAAGCAAACACTGAATGTGCTTTTAGAAGGGGTCTTAACATTTTCTTGGTTATATGGAGAGAAACTTAAATAAAGAAAAATATTGTGCAAATAAAAAATTTTAAGGTAGTTAATAAATAATTAAATTTATTTTTAGTCTCTATTTCTTGCCAATTACCAAATTGTTTTCTTATGCTGCAATTTTACTTAGAACAATTATTTTTTACTGTTCGTTTCATTATCAACATCGAAGGCTATGTTTACTGAAGTATAATTAGTAATTTTCTTACCTCTTTCTCGGATTTTCATAAAAGATAACGTCTAATAATTCGAACAGAATAAATGCTATCATCTGTTAAGCAAATTAAATTACCAGCTGTATTCTCCGTACAAAAATATAAATAAAAATGTAAATTCCAGAAACACATTCGGGACTAAAGAACAAAGCCATTGTATAAACCCTACAAAGAACCGCTGATGACAACAAAGCTAAAAAAGGCGAAGTAAGCTTTCATTTTCAATTTAAAAATACAGAGTCGACGGAAATCACAGAAAAGGAAGATACTTTTTTCTTCCCTTTTTCGAAGCTAAAGATGATAAAGGAATATGTAAATTATTCCGGCGGCAGCTGTCTTTGGAAGAGATCCGAATTTCATCAAATGTGGTACCGAGAAATTTGGTGTCAGCGATAAATGCCCTTTTCAAAATGGGATTTTTTGTGTGTTGAGGTATAGAATATCCCGCATCACAACGCCACAGATTTCACTGACTTGATGTTAAACTATAAAAAAGAGCTCTTTACGTGCTGCGTTATTCATGTTATTTGTAATATAAGCAAATATTGCTGAGAGAGAGAATAATATACACTCCGTTTAAATATATAATGCTTATTATTATTTAACCCATAAAGATGTTTTTCATTTGAATAAACTCAGAAAAACCTTATACTTGCTTTTTTAAATGACTATTATATCTTTATTTGTCTTATATGTTGCGCTCTAAAATATTTTGCATTTGCAAAGAATAAATTTATAAACTAGGATTTTTCTTGCTATGTAAATGTTTGCTTTTAATGTTTGCAGAAATATTTCGTTGAAAAAATATAGAAATATATAAACAGGATCGACATTCTATTAAAAAGGAATTCATAAAATTAAACAATTTTTTAATCATCTAGATCAGTAGTCCTCAACCCCTGGACCCTGAACCCGTACCGGTCCTTGGATCAAATAGTACCTGGCTGCCCAAGGAATATTAAATTATTTCTAATTTATTTCTCTTGGATTTGCACCACTTTCCATGGGAATCGCTTTATGTTCCGTGTTGAATTACTTTATATTCATTTTCCGGTATAAATGTATTTTAATCTGAAGGCATATTTAAATACAGTTAAATTGAAATTATTAAATCAAAGCAATCAAAAATATAAGCGACCTACACCCTCCCCCTCAATAGGCCAAGGTAAAATTATCAAAAATTGGTCCGCGAGATAAAACGTTGGGCAGCACTGATGTATGATGTACAGGATGAACCCAAGCTAGAAGTGCAAATGTTCCCGTAAAGTGTATAATTCAGTTATTTCATAGAATAACTAGATACTTCCTGAGATAATTAGAAAAGCCAGTTAAAGTATATAATAGATGAAACATTTCATACTTTACCTAGTCATTCCATGAAGTAACTAGTTATTCTATGAAATACATAATAATAGATTGTTAAAGAGAAAAATAAACAATTTCAAAGTTTTTTATAAATTAATTGATCATAAATAACGAAAACTTCTCGAAAAATATGTTTTGTCCCTATAGAAGATGATTAATTGATAAATAATAAAGAAAAGCAGATGATATAATTATTATATATATATTATATTCCTAGTATAGCTAACATTTTAATTAAACAGAAAGGAAATTTTTTTTGAGTAAAAAAAAATCATGTACCATGTTTTTATAATCATCTTCATTCCTTGTCATTCACTTCTGAGCTATAGTACAAATTTCAAGTCTCTAGCTCATTGGGAAGTTTTAAAATCAATTACAAAATTCCATGGTAACCTGAGGGCCCCTTTTTGACCCCAGAGCCACGAAATTGAATACGTAGACACAACTTGATCCGAGCTATCAAAGGTAGTCTTTGCTTGTGTATATTCGTGTAAGTTCCAGAGTAACCAGGCCCCTGTCGAAATCGGGCCCACCTCTTCGGGGGCCCGGGTTCAAAACTAGAACTTTTTTCACATTTCCAAGCATTGTCATCTGCTTCTGAACTATGGTCCAAATTTCAAGTCTCTAGCTCATCGGGAAGTTTGCTTAAAATCAGCTACAAAATTCCACCCTGAAAGATATACAAAAGAAAGCGAGTTAATAAAAAAATATGGTAACCTGGGACCTCAGAGTACCCTCTTTGACCCCAGAGCAATGAAATTGAATGCGTAGACACAACTCGATCCGAGATATCGACAGGTGGTGTTTGTTTGTGTCTAATCGAAGACCGCCTCTTTGGGGGCCGGGTTCGAGACTAGCACTTCTTTTTTGACATTTTCATGCATTGTCATCCACTTCTCAGCTATAGTACAAATTACAAATCTCTTTGCACCAAGTGCGAGACTCTGCAAGCCTCTCCAGATCACATCTTGGGCTGCTTGGGACTTTCGAGGAATGACCTTTTTTCCTCTCCCTCCTGGTGTTGGACTTCTTAAGGGTCAATGGTCTTTTGGGTCTTGTCTGACTCCGTCAGACAGACTGAGGATTAGTCACGACAACAACAACAACAAGCCTCTAGCTAGGATGTTAGTATCAAGTTTCAAGTCTCTCTAAGATGTTAATTTAAAATCAATTACAAAATTCCACGCGGACAGACAAGAAAGCGAGTTAATAAAAACATGGCAAAAAAAAAAAAGCTTTGCATCTGTTTCTGGCACAATTTACTTTACAACTCCTTAAACATCAAGGGTATCATAATGCTTAAGTAACCGATTGTCACGTGGTACTTTTTTCTGCGCTGTTTTAGCACTTTTTACTTCTGCTATCAAAATTAATGGTTCTTCATGATTAAGTGCAGCACTTTTCTCTATCGTTCACGCTTATTTGGTAAAAATTCAAATCCTTTCCATTGAAACTTTCTTATTTACAAGTTAGTCTTCCATTACAGAAGTCATTGGTTGAAAACAGGTTGCAAATATATTTGTTAATAATCCAAAATGTAAAGCGCTAACAAAAATACACCGCTTAAATTCTACGTTTAAAAGTAACGTAATCAAGAGCACACACACGCACGTCATTGTAAAGCAGCTATAAACAGTTCAAAACTGACTATAAGCAGCTATAAGCAATTCAAAACTGACTATAAGCAGCTATAAGCAATCCAAAACTGACTATAAACAGCTATAAACAGTTCAAAACTGACTATAAGCAGCTATAAGCAATTCAAAACTGACTAAAAGCAGCTATAAGCAATTCAAAACTGACTAAAAGCAGCTATAAGCAATTCAAAACTGACTAAAAGCAGCTATAAGCAATTCAAAACTGACTAAAAGTAGCTAGAACCTATTCAAAGAGCTTTCGAGTGCGGTATTTCATTCTTTAACGATCAAGTAATCGTTATACTACAGAATACCTAGTTAAATTATAGAATTCAATACATTTATGTACTTTAACTGACTTGTTCAGTTCTTTCATGAAATACCTAGATTTTCTAAGAAATAACGGATTTCACACACTGTAACGATAACACATATATTAACGGTAAGTGATAGAATACATCTAGACAAGCTACAATCGACATTAATAACATGCAACTCACGTGTCTGTTGCCTTGTCTTCTTGGCTGTATAGTGATAAAGGAGCTATAAAAATACTTATATTCCAGTTGTATCTGAAAGCAGCTATTTGTTTTTGAACTAAGGTCAAAAAACCTTTGCCAAATGAATAACTCTTTGAACACCATGATACAATAAGTAAAATAGAATTAATTTTATCATTAATTAATTAATTAAAACATAATAATAATTATTATTATGGGCTATACACCAGATTCCTTTACAAGAAGAGAATTTGGTTTAAATAGCAAATGTTTTTTTAAAAATATTTTCGTTCGTAAAATATTTATGATTTGTGTATGGTGAAAAATGTTTTAAAACGTGTGTTATCTGTCAGTGAGGTTATAATACTATTATTTCGGCGATTTCTATAGCTTTAATGTGGTCGCGGTAGCCAAGTGTTCAATGCTTCGGATCATGGCTAGCGTGTTATGAGTTCGATCCCAGTACCACTGAAGACCTGCCGTGTAGGGGCCGAAGCACATTGAATCTGTTGAGAGTAGTTAGTGGTGTGGTAGTTAGGAGAGAGGTAGGTGCCAGCTCAGGTGTCGCCCGTGTCACTTGACTATGGTTCAAAATTAAGCGGTCTGTCGCCAAAAGCCCTCGTGTAGCTGAACAGTGCGAAGGTAATTTTCACTCACTCACTCCATAGCTTTCATTATTAATATTATTTTACAATGTCTTTTTTCGTTAGAAGAAATTTCAAAGCAGTTTTAGTTATTTATACGTATTGTTATTTCTAATTTTATAAATAATTTTTATCCTAAATTTAACTCAAAGAGCTACGCTAAGAGCAGTGTTATTTCTAACAAATTTACCTTTTTTTAAAGTAACTAGCATTTTTAAAATTTCATTGAAGTTAACAACCCATTCAGGAGTAATATATATATCTAATTATCTTCTACTATACATATATCTTAAAACAAAACATTTTTTAGCTATTTCGAATGAAACCATTTCATTCAGCTTATATAAGTTCATATTGTCCTTTTCTCTGCTTTCAAGATTCTGTTTTTAATATTCTTGGGAAAGTTTCAGAGAATGACATATTTCGTAATGTACTTTTCTACTACAAGTAATTATCAAAACATGCTAGACAAACTTTCTATAAAGCACTAAATAATTTAATAAAATAATAATTAGAAATTGTATGCATGCATATTTTCATTTTTATAATCTTCGTTTCTTAAAAGAAATTTCTTAGTTTGTCTCTGATAAAAGCATGGAAAACAATACATATAAAAGAGTAGAGAGGTTTCTAGAATCTTGATCGAAATATTTAAAATTGCACAGTTTTTGAATTTTTCGTACTGAACAATATTTAAAACTCAAGAAAA
Organism: Trichonephila clavata; assembly: GCA_019973975.1. NCBI lineage: Eukaryota > Metazoa > Arthropoda > Arachnida > Araneae > Nephilidae > Trichonephila > Trichonephila clavata. The sequence goes on along the minus strand of BMAO01029396.1, from coordinate 42,702 downwards.
TTAGTAATGGAAAAACCATTCCAATGTTATTATAAACAGCATTACGAAAATTATTCTAACATTTTTAGAAAGAACTCAAAACTTTCTTCGCACACTTATTAACGAAATCTTATTATTTACTTCAGAGAACAGAATATTGCTCGCACTACTTAATTTATTTCAGGAAATTACTTTGCTCACAGTAGCAAGTGTCAGAATCTTTTAGCAGAATAATGAGAAAATGCAATTTTTAAAAACATGTTTTGTGAAGCATGTGGAATGATGAAGAGTTTTTGGCATACATAACACATCATCAAATTTTCACTCGGGGCTTTAGATCGCTAAGAGATGTTTACTCTTTTAGTGGTAGTAAATAAAATTAAATGTACAAAAAAGAGTTAAGTCTATACAGATATCTAGGAGAGAAGGGAATCACTCACTTGTCGCAAAATCTTTGGAACTGTTAGACTTTAAATACAGCAAGAACATTTCTTTTGAGGAAGAGACATCTGCTAGGGAGAGTTTTTTTTTTGAAAATTGCAAGGGAGTTAAATGCAGAAATTTTGTTTTTATAATCCATTAGATTACAGATTTCAAATTTGGGAAGCAATTTTCTTCTGTTGAGTAAATCCAATAAGAACAGGTATTAAGAAAATCACGAATTTCCAGGGGAAAGAGTTTTGGGGACGTTACCAGCTACATAGTCTGGATTATTTCTTTTTTTTCTTCAACCCGGCATCACTCGCGTGAAAAAAATTACCAAAAGTTCTCGCGCAGGGTGTGTCATACCCAAAGGTGTTTGCATTGTGCTTTTACCGTAAAATTTGTATACAAATGTTAAGAAGGAAGAAAATAGGAAATACAACATGTTTATAATATTTTGCTCACGTAAATTTAGTTTTTATGTCCTTTTCATAAGGGCATTCAGTGCATTGTTTATACACTTTTTTAATCTCATTGTGAGTAAATGCGATGTTTTCACTGGATCTTAATTTTTTTAATTTGTATCTTTTTCAAACTAAACATATAGGAATAAATTCTTTATTCATTAAATTAAAAAAATTTTTAATTTCTTTCTATTTTCTCTTATTTTGTTCCAGCAACAGTTTTTTGTTTTCAAAAGTTCATCTGAAAGTGGATAAGATGTGTACTAGTTATCTCCTTTAAAATTACTTTCTTCTCAAATGTTTTTGTCTCTCTACATATTAAACATTTATTTTCAACAGTGTCTCCCTTTTCTGAATCTGGATCGATTTCAGTGGAGAAATCATACTTGCTGTTATACTGTTCATCATTTGCTTTTTCCTCATCATAACCGCGAAGAGAATTTCTTCATCTGAAAATACTGTTGTACTATATCTATTAATTACTGTATCTATTAAATTACTTAAGTATCACATTTCTTCACATAACTACAATAATACGTCATAACATAAGGAAGATTTAAAACGTGCTCTCCTTCATTCAGAACTGTAACTGTGATTTACGTTCAGGGTATGACATACCCAAAGAGGCGATATCCAAAAATATATATTTAGAATTTGCCTACAATTTAAGGCACCTCAAAGGATATGGCCTTAAAGTCAGCTTCACGAGAAACTATCCATTTTCCAAAAAAAGGTTTAGAAGGAGTGTTGATAAAAGTTAGACGATGGGTATGACACACCCTGCGTGAGAAATGCCGGGTTCAAGTATCCTATAATATACGTTTATTATACCTACTTCCACCTTTGCTTTCTTAAATTTTGGTAAAATGTCATAATTTGCTTTCCGTAATCTTTTCCGATCCACTGCTTCCATTGTTCAAGCTGTGTAAAAATCCCAAGAAATATCCCTAATTCTGCAAGAACATGACATTTAGTGATGTTATCTTCATTATAGGAGGTAATGGCTTCTAGTACTCCAGGTTTTAATGCACCTATATAAGCAAAAATGTTTTTCGGCATGTGTGACCAGATTATACTGTTTAAACTTGTTACATTTTTGTCTCTGTCCATGTAAGCATTTGGCAAGAAGGTTGGTAGTTGATAATATCCTATACTCGTCTTTGATACATTCGAGCACTTTTGATGGAAGGTATTCTTGCGTTTATACTTTTTACCTGTCGTAATTAATCGACCTGTAAAAGGCCTGGTGTACCCCACCAGGTATCTTCGTTTGTTGGGCACAGACAAGGTTCCGTATGTGCATCTGTAGATGCTTTGTGGAAATAGATAAAACAAATGGTTTGCTTCATTGAAATTATACTATCATTGTTGTTTTTGAAGAAAAGTCCATAATACCGCTGCAATTTGTCAATTTCAATGTCTGTAAGTCTACCACGACCACCCAATAGTTTTTTGTCGCTTATTTTTTTACCATTCATTTTTAATTTTAAAGCTCGTAGTCGAGATCCCATCCATTTCTCAACATAACAACCATTAATTTTTAAATACCTGTATCTCCATGACGTTGCACTCGTTAGCTGCTTTATACGCTCTAGCGTCACCATCTCCCAAAAATTTGGTATTTCGCAGTTTTCCTGAAACTTTCCCCCCATACTTCCACTATTTCCAAAATAATTATGTGGCAGTACAGTTCTCATTGTGCATTTTGTTGGGACACTTGCAAAATCTGGACAAAATTGATACATTAAGTATTTTCCACATATCAGCACCATTCAAAGACGCATGCTCAAACTTTTGCCAAGTACCATCAGTAGTAAATGGTACGTCGGAATGTAGTTTGGCATCTCTGGCTTCACAAGAACTTAATGAAGTTTAACCCAAGACTTTCAAGGTTTTTGAAAAACAAAACATTTATTCAGTTTTTTTGGAAAATAATCTGATATTTTTTTCTGTATTGTCTTTTTCAGCATCTAATTGTCAATAAATTGTTCGATGTCGTCCATTTTGTTATTCAGTTCACCATTGGAATGTGCGTCTTAATAACTGCGGGTATTTTTCATGATGTTCCTCATTTGAGATGAGGGGGAACAAGAGATACATTATTAATTCCATTTTCGTCAGCAGAATCTGCATCAATGATATTTTTTGAGCATTAAACAGTCTCCAAAATGTCTTTGTATGCCATATGGGGCTGTACATACAATATCATCATCTACTTTGACACATCCTTCTAGTGATACAATAGGACAGTTCAATAATACAGAAAAATAATTTTAAACCACATCTCTTTCATATCACACCCCTCTTAAATCACTGTCGTATTGCGTATTTTGTTCATTCCCAGAAGGAGATCTTTTCAGGTTAAGCAATTTTCTTTTCATGTTAAGATAACAAAAATGCATGAACATGCATAGCAGTTTGTCTGGATAGTTATACTACTTCGTGTTAACCGATATTTCGTCTTAATCATTTTAGCGTTAAACACATTTTACTGTATTTGCATATATCAGTGTTCACTCTTGCAAAATGATTAATTATAAGGCTTGATAGTTGCAAATATCATCCAAAATGTGTCATCTATACCATTTGTTACATGCCGTATGAAATTATGAGATTCAAAAATATCTAAATTGAAATGGATACTCTTGAGAGACGCTAATAATGACATTTCCGCCTTAAAAATTTTTGGAAATGGCATTGCTTTCCCTTCAGAATACATCTTTGATGTATTTTGTGAGTACATGTATTTATCTCATCTATTGATTAAATAAGAAATGAGTGATTTAATGGATACCGAAGGGTGCATTCTTAATACGTTGAATCAATATCTGCGTCCACTACAATGAAATCACCTTTAAGTACTAGCTTACTAGAGGACTGTGTAAATAATAAATGAATGAATTAGCGTAAGGTTTTATATAATATAATATACAGCCTTAAGCCATGATTAGAATATTTACAGTCCGATCAGAAATTGTAAGACCATTTGAATTTTAGAAGTTATAAAATAAATATAGGTTTAGTTATATTTTAAGCACACGAAACATGATATCACAGTTTCTTACTTATATATATTTGGATTTAAATAATATTAAGTAATACAATAAATTACAACCTCTGACAGTAAAGTTCGGTAAATGAGGTCAAAAAGGCCGATCTGGCAGTACTGGCGAAACGAAACGCTGCATATAAGTAACGGTAGGTGTTGACCATCCGCTCTCACCGTTGTTTATTTGAGATTTATTTGTGTTCCATGTAAGATTTGTTTTATAAATGCTTGTTTAGTACGTTGGATCTTAACTAAGAATAGGAAATTGAATGAACAGAAGATCAATTTAAAGTTTTGTCTTAAGCTTGGCCAGACACCAAAAGAAACTTACACGATTCTGGTACGTACGGTGGTTGAAGACTAAGCATTGTCCACGAAGTGTAGGTATGAGTGGTTCGCCCGTTTTAGAAAAGCAGGAAAAGTATTTTTGAAAAGCGGAAGACTGACGATCTCCGTCAGTAACGAAAGCATTAAAAAAGTGAAGAAATTGATCTCTAACTGTCAATTAACTGTACGCATGATAGCTGATGAGCTGCAGATTAACTGTGAATCCGTGCGATAAAACGTTGCCCAGGATTTAGGGATGAGAAAAAGTGTTATCGATGCTGACAATATTCCTGGCATCCAACGAAACGTGACGAGGTTTTGGAACACCACCCCAAAAGAAGACGTCTTGCAAAGTTTCCAGGATATGTATAGCAGATCTCAATGGTACATACGAGGGCGGTCCGATAAGTACTTTGCATATAAATGAAAAAACAGAAATTATGGGAAAAAATGTAATTTATTTTTCAATATAATCTCCTTTTAGTTCGATACACTTGACCCAGCGATGCTCCAACTACTTTAAACCGTCTGAAAAAAAAGTTTTCTCGAGGTCTGCAAAGTAGGCCTCCGTGGTGGCGATTACTTCCTCATTTGAGTGAAATTTCTGCCCGGCGAGTGACTTTTTCAAGATGGGAGACAAACAAAAAAAGTCGCACGAGGCCAAATCTGGAGAATACGGTGGATGGAGCTGCAGTTCGTAGCCCAATTTGATCAATTTAGCCATGGCGAGTGTGGAGGTGTGAGCCGGTGCATTGTCGTGGTGGAAGATTACTTTCTTCTTCACCAAATGGGGCCGTTTTTTTTTAATGCGGCATCAAATCGGCCCAATAATTCAACATAGTAATGCCCTGTGACTGTTTTGCCCTTCTCCTGGTAGTGACTGTATGCCACACCTTGCGAATCCCAGAAAACGGTAGCCATCACTTTTCCGGCCGATGTGACAGTCTTTGTCTTCTTCGGAGCAGGTTCACCGGGTAAAGTCCACTGTTTCGACTGTTCCTTGGTCTATGGTGTGTACCAGTGGATCCATGTTTCATCGACGGTCACGTAACGATGCAAAAACTCCTTAGGATTGCGTTTAAACAGCGCCAAACACTGCTCTGAAGGGGTCACACGGTTACGCTTGTTATCCGAAGTGAGCAAACGTGGCATCCATCTTGCCGACAGCTTTCTCATGCTCAAAATTTCATGTAGGATATGCGCCACGAGATTTATTGAGATGCCTACTATCTCAGCTATCTCGCGCACCTTCAATAGGCGGTCTGCCAAAACGAGATCGTGGATTTTCGTCACGTTATCCTCCGTGGTTGCTGTTTTCAGGGCACCTGGGCGTGGCTCATCAAAAATCAACGTGCGACCAGATTGAAATTCGTTAAACCAATTCTTGATGATCGCCATCGAAGGAGAAACGTCCCCATGCACTGCCTCCAAACGCTCTCTGATTTCACTGCGCGATTTCCCTTCCAAAAACAAGAATCGAATCACCGACCAATATTGCTCCTTTTCCATTTTTTTATATGAACGGACACGTTTGCTTACACGCGCTCTCAAAATAGAACTACTACAAGTCCGATCCGGCTGAAATTTCGTCAGTAGCCATCTACAGGAAGGTACTACACTATAGTGTATTTCTCTTGCGATAGTGGCACCATCTGGCAGTGAGGTTATGTACTATTATCGGACCTCCCTCGTAGTTATGGGAGGCGATTATTTCGAAGACAGTAAGATAACTTTCGTTAATATTTTCTCTACGTTAATATTACAGGACTATTAACCGAATTTTATTGTCAGAGGTTGTATTAAGTTAACCAAAGTATTAGAAATAAAGGAATAATATAATGGTAATAACTTATAAGACCATTTGTTTGAAAATAAAAAAAATATGAAACATAACAATATATTGGGGCTTTACTTTTCTTATATCTCAAACACACTGCTTTTCCTTGAAAGGACCAAGTGTTTAAGATAATTTTCAGAAATATTGTGCTATCCTTTACAATATCGGTACTACATATTAACTAACTGCCATTCTTTTTTTTTATTGAAAACAATCATAAAATCCCCATGCACACCAAACTGTAACACCGGGCTCTCAGAAGTAAGTATTAATCGCACATTACAAAGGAATGAAGGGAAAAATTCCGTTGAGGTTAGGAAGTATTACAAATATTTACAAGAAATTCACAGAACTATTTAAAAGCACTTCTGGTGGAAAGAAGATGCTTACAAGCAAAAAAGGGAAAAACGAAAATCATTGCTGTGTTTATCTTATGATATAATTGACCTAGCTGCAGTCAATGCTTTTGTTATTAAAGTGAATGACCACGCTTGGAACCTTGATTTTGTAAAAATGTATGCAGGATATTCTTTTTTCCATATTTAGTGTCAGTTGAGTAAGAAGATACGTATAAAAACATTTTAGAATATTACTTAAAGAAAAATATTTAAATGCAATTTTTTGGCAAAATAGGAAGAGAAAATGGCATATTTTCAAAAAATGAAAAATACTTCTATAATAATAATATTTTGCCTATATATAGCAATGAAGTATTTACAGAGCCTCAACGAGGACTTTGATACATACAGTCCACTCTCGCTAACTTTCGATAATACGAACCCCTCGCTAATTCGAAGTATATCCTCAGCCCCTACAAAAACTCTTGATATTTCGAATACAACAATACGTTTGGATACCCTCAATATTTCGAAGTAAAATCTGTGACTGATCAGAATACAACACACAATAATTTGAAATTACTTTGTAAAACTCTCGACATTCGAACACATACTATCTAGAGCCCTGTAGTAAACAGGTTGGAGCTTACATGCTTTGTGTTGCATTTTCTCTCAATGTCTCCCCTGTAACGTAGACCCTTTGAAGACCATCTGTCTGCTACCCCTTCTTTGTGTATCCCGGTTAATCCAGCTAAAAGACGCTTTTATTGCTTTCCTTATTCAAGTGGACAGTTCTGGTTTCACTTGTTGTCAGCTATCCATATCTTTCTATAACAACGTATCCTTGCAACACTTGTGTTCAGAAAGGATAGTCCACAACTGTGAAGAAGAGATGCGTAGGACTCACATGACGATTTATGGCCCATCCGTGTAACTTATAGTACCAAATAGGGAATGGGCCAGACTGGGTACTGCCTTGAAGAACCAATGGTGTTTGGGACAGTGTCTCAGGGAACCGGGTTCGAAACGACTTTATTCCAATTAGGAATGGCAGAGATTTGGTGGGGCATGAAAGAGTCCTGTTCGAGAATCGATACATAAGTGTATTCTTTTAATGCAGGATTTTAACTTCTGTATAATATTTGTACTGTGTAATATGTACTTTAAAAATACTTTTAAGTACTTTTATACTTATGCACAATTGTTGTTTTATTACATAGTTTAAAATTTTAAATATGTAAGAAACAAAATTTTCCTTCGTGTAATTTGGTAGTTTTTTATTACCCTCTTGATAATTCGAAGTTTTTCTTTGGTCCCTCCAACTTATAATTGTCAAGAGTCGACTGTATATATACGGGGGATGATCAGAAAAAAAGTGTACAAGTCAAATAAAGAAATATTTTTTAACAATAGACAGAAAATACAAAAGGGAATTAAGAGGCATACGTGCCTATCACATTTCGACATAATCACCAAGTCTATTTAGGCAGATATCAGAACGCTGAACCAACTTGTTTAACCCGTTTTCATAGAAATCAGGTCCCTGTACATTGAGCCTGGTCTCGGAGGATGATTTAACAGCATTGTCTTGGATTATCACAACACATCAGAAACAATATACTGAACGCTACCGTAGCTCAGTCCCAGCTCTGACGAGATTTCACTCGGAGGTTTAAATCATTTATTGAATATCGTACCAAAATGATTTTTGTTATTAGATAACTTTTAACCGGCTGTTCCCTGTCATATTGCGGTTTCGACATCCTGTCTGTCTAACTGAAAAGAGTGACACCATTTCGCTATATGCTGTATGCTCATTGTTTCTTCACTACAAACTTCCACGATTTGGCTGTGAATGTCAGATACGGACACATTCTTAACCCATAAAATTCGAATCGCTGTTCGCACTTCCAAACGAGACCAATTTCCTAAGTTCTTGCCATTTCAACCGTCCTTAACCGTCTGAGAACTTTCACTACCAACCTGCAAACCAGCTGTATTACAAATAGCGATATTTGGTAGCACTCTGGGGAAACAAAGTTTCTCCCCAATACCTAGCTTTCAAATCCTGAGGTTCGTAACCTTTTCTTTTCTGATCATCCCTCGTATGAATTTGAGTTGATTTGTTCATATTTTAATACATTACCGTAGAGAAATTTCAGCAATAAACAAACAATAAATGGAATAAATGTTTCAATCTATCGTAACTCTGAAAAAATGTGAATTTTTCAAAAATCGTAATTCAGGCTCTGTTAGAAGTTGCAGCCTTACTCAGGAAAAACATCCTTATTGTAGAAACATTTTCCATCAAAGAAAAATGTTTTGAAAATATATTTTTCCATTTTTGATTAAATGATACCCTTTAAATCATTTTTTCTTGTAATACTACTTTTAAAACAATTTTATATGCATCTTCTAATTCAACCGATGAAATATATAAAAAATTTATTCATTTACACGCTTTTTCATAATAACTGTTCCAAACGTAGACATCTTAACAGGTCTAGGAAACATCTTAAAGTCATTTCAATCGTGTATTTTTTCTATAAATATCTCTCAAATTATTCCAATTGTATCTATTACCATCGGGACCGTCTAGGTTCAATTTCTAATCAAAAGAAAATGTCGTATTATTTAGTTATTTTATTTTATTATCTATTTGTTGACTCACACCGTTCAAATGGAATGACATACTTAATACTATTTTTATATTCTTTCTCCTTGATTATTTTTAAAAACTTTGGTGTTTTCTTGATTTTTACATGTTTTCCATTGGTGTCTGATTTTAAACTTTTACAAACTAAGGTGAAGTTTTTTCGCTGAAATGCTTTGAAATTTCATGAGTTAAAATATTTTTCATAAACTGATCGTTGAAAAATTTGTCGATCGTTTCGTGTTGTCAATTTATTTTTATCCACGTATCATATTATTTATACTTGGGATATCTTTTTTTTAATTATAGTATTGTGATGGGCACTCTTTTAGTACACTTCAATAACCTTTGGTATTTCTGTCCCTCTCTCAGATTTACCAGAACCCTTTTCAAGTAACATTTTTCTTGCTTCGAGTTTTGCTGATGGAGTCTTTCGGTTTCTTTTCTTAATATCTTATTTAATTTTTAAAAAACATACTTAAATGAAGTTTAATTTAATTTTTAAATCTGAAATTATTACTGCAAGTGTTTTACAAACAGTTTTAAAAACACGCTCTAAAAATTGCATATTGTTTTTTTGTGCATCAGAGTTGCACCAGTTCGTTTGTGGTCTTATATGATCTTAAAGCAATTTGTTGATGCCCCTCATTATTGTCACATTACCTATCATTAACATTAATCATGACAAGTGATGTGTCAGTTGTGGTTTTGAATAGCTTTGAAGTTGAATTTGAATGAAAAAAATCATTTACATTATTATCTGTATTTATAAATACTTGAAACAATGCATAACTTTTGATATGAGATTAAAAATTAGAATCCATTAATGAAGTTGCCAAATCAGTATTTTATTAAATCTTAAAATACTTTAATCCGTTAATTGCCGCCAGCGTATATATCCGTCTGTCTCAACGTATATATACGTGCCCCGGACGTATATATACGTCCTACCGAAATACTAATATTTTCTCTGCGCTGTTATCAGAAAAACTATTCAAAGACTTTGGGATGCAATTAAATGACCTTGACAGTATTAGGGAAGAATTTCCTTATATCAGGGGAAAATTTGCTTATTTGTGGCTTTTCTTTTTTCCCTAATACACTGCATACGCGCGTCTATGTGATAAAGAGTGGCACTAGGGAGCGAATTACGTATCTTTTAGTCGACAGTTAATGGGTTAACAAGTATTTTTTTTTCTTTTACTCATTTAATAAATAAATGTATTTTGCTTATATTACTATGGCCTAATTAATTCCTAATTCTAAATCGAAATACTAATATTTTCTTTGCGCTGTTATCAGAAAAACTATTCAAAGGCTTTGGGATGCAATTAAATGACCTTGACAGTGTTAGGGAAGAATTTCCTTATATCAGGGGAAAATTTGCTTATTTGTGGCTTTTCTTTTTTCCCTAATACACTGTATACGCGCGTCTATGTGATAAAGGGTGGCACTAAGGAGCGAATTACGTAACTTTTAGTCGACAGTTAAGGGGTTAACAAGTATTTTTTTTCTTTTACTCATTTAATAAATAAATGTATTTTGCTTATATTACTATGGCCTAATTTCAGGAAATTAATTTTTTTTAAGTGCCATTTCTTGCCATACCTTTTTTTTCCAAATCATTCCAGATTAATTTGTTTAATTACTTAATAATATTTTTAGGAGTGTTAAATGCATGAATATTGACATATGAGTACTAATATTTCTAAATATATGTATATAAATTGATATTTTACGTAGTTCATTTCAACATTACTCTATTTCTGTTTTTATTTTCTAAATCTATATATTTATACGAACCAGTTGATTATTATTCATGCTGTAAGATTAAGCTCCGTGTGAAGCAATTACTGCGACTCATTTTATTTTGATTAAGTTCAGAATATAGTTTGAAGTTTCAAAACAAAATGACTTTTTTCTTTTGTGAAAAAGTAACTCGGAAAACAAATTGGCCAGAAAATGTAAATTAACATTGAATTATATATATATATATATACATATATATAACATTTCAAAGCCCTTTTGAATAAAATTTTCATTAACGTCAAAATGCTTTTTCCACTTTTTGAATATTTAAAACACGAAAAAAAAATGTTTTTGAACTTAAAAGATGCTGATGTCAAAGCCTTACAATATGAATATTTTTCACAAAAATGAGAAGAAAAAAAAATCGTTCTCATAACGTTCTTAGATAAAAGAAATATATTCAAATTGTTCAAAAATATGAGAATGCTAATGAAGTTAAATATAGTGAACATTAATAACAGTGCACAAAAATAAACAATGGTTAAGGTCTCAGAATTTGAATTATTTAAGGGTAAAAGTAATTCAAAGAAGCAGTCACGGGTTCACTTGAATATTCAAGTTTACCAAATGAATTTGTGTTAATAAAGCTCAAAAATTGCTTATATTTATACAAACCTAAGTCAAGCATTTCTTAAATATTTAAATTAAAAAATATATCCTAGATTTATAAGCATATGCTCTTATCATCCTCATTTGTCTCCGTGACTAAAAAAAACTAAGTAATTATCATTAAAAACACTTTGTTCTGTGGTTCTATTTCAAATTTCAACTATATGACAATTGGCAAATTATTATATAAATACTGAAATGAATTTATGTTTCAAAACTATTTTGATCCACTTGTTATTACAGTAAAGTACGTTTAATGTGAAAACGCTTAAGACGAAATATCGGTTAACACGACATTATACAACTGTTCCGAAAAACTACAAGACATTTCCATGCTTTTTTTCTCTCAAAAGATGAAACAAAAACCCTTTTAAGACGAAAAGATTTCCCTTCTGAGACGGAACAAAATACAAAAAACACCAGCAGGATTGGTTTGTCTTATTGTATTATATTGGCTTTTATAGATTGTATCACTACAGTATCAACGGAAGAATTAGTTGCAGTAGAAGATGAAAATGCGTGTACAGCCCCAATTATGACAGACAAAGACGTTTTTTAGTTTGTTAAATGCTCAAAAAATATCATTAGTGCAGATTCCGATGATGAAAATGAAATGACTAATGCATCTCCTGTTCTCATGGCATCCAAAATGAGAAATATTGTGAAAAGAGTGCGCAGTTACTTAGACGCACATTCCAGTGGTGAAATGAATAGCAAAATGGATGACATCGAAAAAAGTTGCTGGCAATTTGACGCTTAGAAAGACAATGCAAAGAAAAATATTAGACTGTTTTCCAAAAACTCAATAAATGTTTTGTTTAAAAAAAAAACTTTTAAAATTTTGTATTAAATTTCTTTAAGTTTATGGGAATGTCTCTGCTTTATTTGTTTTTATTTAATACATGCATATATATACATCTCTATGTAAATAAAATAAACTCTAATAAACTTAATTTTTTTTTTTTTTTGCAATATCCTTTAACACGAAAAAATATTTCAGTTCCTCAGTTTCGTATTAAGCGATTTTCAACGTATTTTCCTGTTTCAAACTAAATTCCTTGAAAGGGAAATAATGGCCACGGCAACCTGTTGGTCATAGTCCTGGATATGTAGCAGACGTGTCAACTGTTCAAGCTCTAGTTCCACGGAAGACCAGCTGTGTAGAGGGGTTGATGCAAGTTAAATCAACCGTAGCTCAAATTCCTCTCACTGGTATGGTGTGGAAGTTCTTAGAGGAAGTGCCAGGTCAAATATCATCCTCGTCACCGAGGTTTAAAATAAAGAGTTCTGTCGATAGCCTTTGCTTTGTTTTATAAAGTACGTGAATAAAGGGGGGTTCAACCATGTTACGACCTGTTTTTTAAGCATTTTTAGAGAATTTCTTTGACGGCCAGTAAAAAGATAGAACTTCAAGTTTTTTTTATCATTTATTTATATGTACTTTAAGAGTATGACATAAATGTTTAGCCAAAAATATCCAATAGAACGTGAGTTATAGCACTATGAATTCCCCCGCCTCGAAAAAATGGACGCTCACTTCCTCCACGATTTCGGCTGATTGGCTTATCTGAAATAAAAAAAAATTGGTGGAGTTTTAATTTATAAACTTAAACGCACAGAATGGACTATACTCAAATGAAAATATTGAAAATTGGGTTTTTGGTACACCTTTGAAGAAAAAGTTTTGAATTTCATAGGTTTTTTTTGTTATGTTTTTGTTATAAAAAATAGAAATATTTTGTATTTTGGAATGATCGCAGTCCATTTGGTGCGTATATATGTGCTGAGTCTACCCCATAAATTTGAAGTCATTCGGCCAAACCGTTCTTGAGATACGATGGAGGAAAGTTTGAAAAACACAGTTTTGAGAAAAACTCGTTTAAAATTTCAAGTCCGGTTAAGACAATGAAAAGCTTAACTTACTCTGAATCGTCGATGCCTGTTGGCAAAGACTAAAACAAATTAGACGAAATATTCAATAACTATAAATATTTCCTTTTAAACGTCTATAAACTTGTATGAACGTATACTTGCATAGAAGAGTCAATTGTATCAAGCCGACGCCTTCGATTGCCAACTCAGCGCTCCTAACGACTGCTCTTTTTACACTTGCTTCTTTATAACGAAAATTTGATTTTTTGAACCCATCACATGGGTGAACCCCTTAACACTCCCTCACTAGAAAAAGAAATTAGTTTTTCAGCATTTCACAAACTCTGTGGGGCGCACCTCCCTAGGGGAAGCATGATAACCCTACTTAGGGGTAGAGAGAAAATTGAAAAGTCAAAAATGAAAGATTTAAAACAATTATCAATTTAATGAAAGAAAGCCAATTCACATTCTGACATAAAAAACTAATTAAACAATTACACTGAAATAATATACTTATAAATGTATCAGTACTGCACAAAGTATTTAACAGTTAATTTATCAGTACTAAATTAAAAACAAGTTTAGTTATTACTAGTGACTCTTAAGAGCTTGTTATACACAAAATTATATACAAATTTTAATACTTATCTTGATAATTTATACGGTTTATAATTGAAGTCGTATTATAGCTTTAGCATCAAAGTACATTAATTATTTTGGCGTTAAATACATTGTTATAATAAGAAGGGGGGTGGATAAATATTATGACTGAAAATTGGGTAGTGTGACGTCGTCACAATGGAGAAAGCGCCTCTATTCATAAACATTTCCACAGCTGGAGAAAACTTGTTTTTAGCTGCATTGTGTTGTATCAGACAGCTGGACCGTCGGCGTCGGTGTGTCTGGGGACACTATGGACTAGGCATCGCTGCATTATTTCTATTCATGGGCAGTGATTGTACGTCTTGAATGCTGGCGCCTCTGCAGGCGGCGGCGAGGTGTTTGAAGTGCCAGATGTCAGCCGGGCCCTTGTCGCCGGGAACCTTTGAGAGGGACCGGACTTTTGTCATCTCTGCACGAATGGATGACGTGCAAGACCGTTGGTGCCGGGTGCAAAACCCTGAGGTCGGCCAATGGGGATTGATGAGGGGCGTGGAGTGAACCCGCCCCTAGTGTTTAAAAGAGAGAACTCCGGATGAACTAACGGCTGGAGACTCCGACGAGAGATACCCAAGAGAGAGGCCTGCTGACGAAGGAGGACTCCTGATGAACTGCTGGAGAGACTCGGACGAGAGATACCGAAGAGAGAGGCCTGCTGACGAAGGAAGACTCCTGATAGACTCCTGAGAGACTCGTGATAGACTCCCACGAGAGATTCCCGGAATTGAACCCTGCGGACGAAGGAAGAGACTCCGGACAGACTCCCACGAGAGATACCCAGGAGAGAGGCCTGCTGACGAAGGAGGGAGCAAAGAGACTCCGGAAAGACGGCTGATAGAATACAACGAGAGATTCTTTAATAATTAGCTTAGCGTACATTTTCAATGTGGAGCCACGACGTTACAGTAGCAAATATTGAAAGTTTGAGAAGCACCGTACTATATGCATTCTCACTGATATTCAAAACCTTTTCAAAAATTCCCTGTATTTATTGATAAAATAGGAAATATTATATTTCCTTCCCCAAATTTATTGGAACTTTTAAGGCAAACAAAATTATAATTGTAGAAAAAATGATTTCAAAAGGACATTTTTTTTTTTTTTGAGATTTAGAATGGCATAAATATTTGTTTTATATAAATATACACTCTACATTTCGGTATTTTTTATATTTTTAAGTAATTTTCACTTTAAGAATGCATATCTTTAAAATAAAACCGCATTCTTAAATATAGAAGATAAATTTTCATTTCACTTGTAATGCGCGCTACAAATATAAAAGTAAAAAAATAATCACTTTGTGTATTTCAATATATTTTGGTTATTGATTTCCTCGAACACAATAGTTCTTACAAATCACATTTACATTTTTATGAATATATTCAGACAAAAACCGTTTTTCTTTTAATCTCAATTAATCGGACCGCATTTTTTTTTCATTGTAACTCTTTCACGTCATGTTTTTTTCAATTTCCGCTAAACAGCATAAATATGTTTTTTCATCATGGGTACATATGTTGTGTGGCATATCTCAATGTCATGTGTAAACATTTATTATCATCTTCTATGAAGCGTGAAATATGAGAAATATTATTAATTTTGTTCGATTTCTAAATATTTATCTTATGAGATTATGATATCAGAAAATGAAAACTTTTCTCTTTGGGGTATACGCAAACATAATTATAAAAAATGGGGATTTGTTTGCTAACAAAAAAAAACGGCTTCCTTTGAAAATCGTAAAATTTATTAAGGTATCAGACTACCGTAAAATCAGGATTTCTTTCAAAAATTTAATTTTTTTTATTACTTTATTTTATATGCTATATTCTTAGCTTTTTTTAAAAATACCAAGTGTTTTATTTTCCATTCACTAGAACCAAAACTACGTGTTTTAGTAAAAGCAGATGCCATAACTTTAAACACGATGTCAAACTTTAAAATGCTTTTTACTGGAGATATGCTTTTTTCGGAAAGCTCAAACAGGGACAGCAATTGCTCAAAAAGTTTTGAAAATAATTTGGTGAAATTTTTTGTGTATGTTCTATATAAGAATAGAAGTGTTTTAAACTTTAGATGTATCAATCACTGTTTTATTACAAAATTTACAGTCCTTTATCTGAATATAATGTTTCTTTAAGCAATTTTATATAAAAACCAAGATAAAATGCTCTAGTGTTTGTAAAAATTAAAATATATCTTATGCCGAAAGTCATTTCAAAAAGGAATAGCAAAGTAATACACCAAAATTGAAAAATAAAGAGATTGCTTATAAACTTTTTGTACAGAGTGGGCCCCGCTTATGTAATTTTTTTTGTAAGATTTTACCAATTTTTTCTCATTTTAGTTGTAAAATTTTATTTTCTGTAATTAATTTTAGACTCTTTTATTCTTAAAATGTACTAAATAAATCTAAAAACCACAACAAAATCCCCATATCTCTCTATTTTTTTAAAAAAGAATGTCACAAGTAGTTGGATACCTTAAGATCTGAACACAAGCATATGTTTCGTACTTTTATATTTAGCAATAAGCTAAATTATATTTAGCAATTAGCATAAAAATTGAAATTTATCTACATACATTACACTTTCTTCTAAAATGCAAATATAGTCATACTTTAATTACTTGTTTGTATTTAAGTTTCTATTATTTTATTAAGTTTTATATTTCTCTTATTAAAAACTTATTGTATTCTTTGAGCCAGAGATGAATTTAATTGCTGATACAATTGTTTTGTTATTTACAAATAGTTGTGTATTATTCTTTTTAATATGTGTTTTTTTTTGCGTTTATAATTATTATCTTGTTCAAATTCTTAGCATATTTAAAATTTTTAAGAGGTGTTGAAGCGATTTTTGTCATTATTATTAATAAAAAGTAACAAGTTGTGACGGATCTATACGCGTCCTCTAACTAGCTCCTTGGGTTTTCTTTAGGGAAAAAATTCTTTCAACCAACTTTCACTGAAGGCAAGAAAACGTGATTATACAAATAAGGTTTAAGATATATATTCGGTATTGGCGAGTTTGAAGAGTTAGTGAAGTGGGAATCTAAGATTATTAAAGTAAGAATTGAAGTTTACTGAAGTGAGGATAGCTCGGATGTGAAGTGAATTAATGAGAATCCAGCAATCAGGTCGTAGAACGTAAAAAGTGTAGGACGTGGGAAATTGGAATCACTAAGAAGTGATCAAGACAATTATTAGTGTTCAAGGCCTCATAAAAAGGATAATGAATTACAAGAGTTCAGATACTGTGCTCATTATTTAAATGAAAATTAGAGAGTTACATTGTTAGTGCGCGTCCAAGGTAAAAACGAGCTTGTATAAATTATCGTAGAATTATAATTGAATGCCCGTAAACATTATCCCCAAGCTATGAGGTCTCCCCTTCGCGCTCTAGTTGTTGATCAAAATTATCTTAATTAGATTATTATTGTGTATGTGTTGAATATTGTGACACATAAAATTTTTTAGTGAATCATGTCGTCTGATCAATTAGTACCTCCCACACATAGAAGGAAGAAGGAATAGTTCTTCATTACAAAGTAACATTGCCTTAAAGTTACTGAACATTAGCTTAATTATTAAGAATTATTGCTGCGATGCAGTTATTTAAAAGGTGTGATGTTTAATATAAAGTTGCTTATTAAACGAAAAATAAAATTGGATTGAAAGTTAGACTATTGATTAGCAGTTCCCATAACAAAACAAAAAACATAATGTATAAAAGGAATAAAAATTCAAGTTTTAAAAACTGAAAATCATAACCTCCACATTTGAACAAAGTATGCCATGAAACACAATAGAAAAAAAAATTAAGGTATTTCGTTAAAGACAAAAAAAAATATATAAATAAAAGTCCAAAGAGGAATATTTTGTAACACTTTCAACAAGCAAAATATTTTACGATAACAGATAGTTCACCGTAAGAAACTTTCTTTTTATAACGTTGGCATCGGCAACAGAATTGTAATATTAGTGAAATTGTAACCGCTACTTCATCAAAGTAACTTTAAAATAGTGCATATAGAAGGGCTGATACACGTTATACAGTTGACTCTCGATAATTCGAAGTTGGAGGGGCCAATGAAGAACTTTGAATTATCAAGAGGGTAGAAAAAATTCCCAAATATAAACGAAAAGAAAAATTTTTCTAACGCATTTAAATTTGAAACTTTGTAATAAAACAACAATTGTACATATGTATTAAATTATTTAAAAAATACATATTATGCAGTATAAATACAAAAGTTAAAAATCTTGTATTCTAAAAATACATTCAAGACATTCATGCACAATCCTACGCATCTCTTTTTCACAATAGGGGACCATCCTTTCTAAACACATGTGTAGCATGGCCACGTACTAAATGATAGATATGGACGATTGACAACAGGGATGGTTGATCTATTCTCCACTTAAAAGATTGCAAACAATAAAAATGTCTTTTCGCCTGAGGAAACGGAAAGCACAAAGAAGGAGTTGTAGACAGATTCTCATCAAAAGGGTTTCCTTTCAGGAGAGACACACAAAGACAATACAACACAAAACTTGTAAGCTTTAACCTGTTGGCTACAGGATTGTACATGATAGTGAGTGTTCGAAATTGTTGAGAGTTTTATAAGATAACTTCGAATTATATAGCGTGTTGTAGTCTGACCAGCTACAGATTTCACTTCGAAATATTGAGTGTATCAGTTTTTCTAGGAACTGAGCATGTACTTTGAATTATCGAGAGGTTCGTGTTATCTAAGGTTTGAATTATCGGGAGTCGACTGTATTTGTCAAGGTTCAAAGTCTTCACGCTAGTGTGTTGCGAAAGTTGGGAGAGTCGGGAATCTGTTCATACAGATTATGTTGTCCTCATTTAGCCGCGGTTTAAAATTACGAGTTCCATCTCCAATTTTTTTGTAAGTTTTCTTTGTAAGAGATCTAAAAAAGTACTTACTTCCTTGCTTTTGCTTTTCTTGATGCACACCACATTCTTGTGGTAACCCCACCCCGTAGGTAAAAGAAACAACGTCAGTTGGGAAATAAAATTTGCATTATTTTCAACCTGCGCGAGGTACCATTTACAAGGTTGAGTTCTTCTGTCTGGATCACCCTCGTTCTGTGTGTGTAACAATTGTGGTAGATAAACTTTCCCCACATTTTGCTCTGTGCAAAATAGTATCTATGCTAGCATTACTCAAGCCTGTTTCACATGCACATTATGATGTTGATTTTTGTGGTGACCATCTGAATGAATCTACCACTCCAATAGAAGAGGCTTCGTTTCTTGATGTGCGTGGCTGAGCTGATTGTCCCTTACGCATATCCTTTATTGTTCCATCATTTTCAAACTTATAGCGAAGGCGAGCTATGCTTAAGCGTGTTGGTGCTTCGTTCCATATTGTTGCCTTCAAAGTTTTTGCACTTCACTTGCATTCTCGAACTTCAAATACCGTTTCAAAATGATTTTTCGCTGCTCGAAAGTCAGATGTACTTGCGACATGGCCAAATTTCCTGTCTAAAATAATAGCACCATCTGTCGCAGAACTATAGTTGAACATGTCGAAATACTAATTCTTATTGTTAATAACATCTCTAACAACTCAATACTATAACCAATACGATCTCAAATTTATGACATTAATATATTACCCAGTCTTACTGTGTGTGCAGGTTTTTTTTTATCATACCTGTAGATACAAATTGGCTGACATGAACTTGCAGGTTGTTATGATAATTTTCAACGCGCAATCTTACTTCTAATTGAGGCTACGGTTGCTTAGTAGTCAAGGTCACGGATTCGTTGCTGGCATGTAACGAGTTCGAGCGTAGGGCCGATGAAAACCGAACGTGTGGAGGGGGCCGCTGCATGTTAAATTTATCGAGGCTCAAAAGTCCTCCCGCTGGTGTGGTATAGAAGAAAAGAGGGAGGGGCGTCAGCTCAGCTAACGCCCTAGTCACTAAACAATGGTTCAGATTTACGAGGTCCGTCACGTTAGTGCAGGTTTATTGTGTGAAGTAAATAATACTCTTTATCGCGCCTTATTTTAAAAATATTATAGAAAAGTGTGAT
This sequence comes from Trichonephila clavata, assembly GCA_019973975.1. Taxonomy (NCBI): domain Eukaryota; kingdom Metazoa; phylum Arthropoda; class Arachnida; order Araneae; family Nephilidae; genus Trichonephila; species Trichonephila clavata. The sequence continues at coordinate 22,614 of BMAO01029396.1, read as the reverse complement.
AGAGTCCATTCTAAAATTATACGTACTTGCAGCCATCGATGATATAAAATTAGCACAATAAATAAGTTGAATAACACTGCCTTTATAACTTATATTGAATAATTTTTAAGGTACAATTTACAACTTTTCTGAGATGCAAAGTTAACTAATGAATAAAATCACTTTAAAAAGGTTCGTCATTCCTGTATACTCCGCTTCTATGATGTGGTCCTTCAGTCTGAACAATTTCCCACCCCTGGTAAGTCTATTTTATAAAACTTAATATTTCAACGTGAATATAAATTAACAATATTGCACGTAAAAATATTGGGGGAAAATTATAAAAATTGTAACAAAGTAAAGTATACTGCACGAGAAAACTTAAATCTGGTTTTTGTTATGAAATGTTATTCACGTTGTGTTTAAATATTGTATATTAAATCCCAAAAGAAGTTTATTCAATTCTTATATTATATCACACTCTCCTTATATTGTTCAAATTTTCAATCGTTAGTAAAATACTTTTTATTAATTCAATCAAGTTCAAGTATGTTTTTTAAACTTGTAGTGACTGGCACTTGATGTTATTGCAGTTTTTTCAAATATTAATTCATTTATTCTATTTAATTAATGAATAAATGATAACAAACAAAAATAATTGTCAAACACAATGTATAAAAAGGAAAATCTCTCGATGTGTCCATTTAGCGCAATGGATAGCGTATTGGACTTCTAATCCAAAGGTCGTAGGTTTGAATCCCATCTGGGATGGCCTAATTTCTAATAATTAGGTTTCTTTTAACTATGCAGTTTTATATTGAAATAACTAAATTTATAATGAAAAAATAAACAGTAACAAGCAAAAATAGTAGTCCAACAGCTTATATAGAAAGAAAAATGGAAAATCGCTTTCTATTTTGCCACTTAATATTATAATTCTGTCATATGTATGTACATATTTATATATTAATTGTAATTATTTAATAAAAAGTAACTAAAATAAAAAATTTCTCATTGCTGACCTAAGTAGAAACTGACTTAATTTTTTTATATTACTTGTTTATTTTATAAGTTGATTTTCATATGCTTGAATGTTTCGGATGCAATAGATCAGCAAAATCACATATTTTTCTAAAGTAAATAAAACGATAACTATGAAATTTATTTACAATTTTACCTAGTTTTGTGTTTAAAAAAACGGAAAAAAGAACCCAATTTTTTTTCAAATATGAGAAGGGAATTTTTTCTCCCAGAGATGTATGTGAAAGATCTTTTTTTTCCAGTGTTTAAATTCAGTATCTGACATAATGCTGTCTCAATTTCCTTTTAAAAATACAGGGAAAATGTGCTTTTTGTTTGTTTTTCGACTTTTACAGAAGTTATTTTCTTTGCGCTTTTTCCACATATTCGTCCTATGAATCCATTAAATTGAATTCTTTTGAAAGGTTCTTGAAAGAGTGTAGGGTGATGGGTTATCGATTCCGTATTTCTCTGTTCTTATGATGACAGCTGATAAGCCCTCTCCTCCTTGTATTTTTGCCATTGATTTGTGACACATTTTAAGAAATTCTGTGAAATAGGTTTTGTCTTCTAGAAAAAAAAGAAACAATCTCTATATATAATACCATTAAAGTGTGAAATCCGTTATTTCATAGAATAACTAGATATTTCATGAAATAAGTAGACAATTCAGTTAAAATATATAAATTACCGAATTCTACAATTTAACTAGGTATTCTATGGAACAGTGCTTCTCAAACTTTCAACGTTTGCGACCCGATTTTTAATCCTAATTTTTATCACGCCCCCCCCCTCTCCATACGATAGCAATATATAATGTAACAACTTAATAATACTTTACTTTGACACTCAAGCTACAATACGACTTTAATAACTTAAGTGCCACCGGTGTATATAAACATTTTGCTCAGCCAAAGCGTTAATTGCCCAAATGTATATATACGTCTTTCCGAAGTACGATCTTTTCTGTGCACTGCTATCCATAAAGTTATTTCAAAGGCTTTAGAATGAAATAAAAGGACCTTGACAGTGTATGCGAAGGATTTTCTTATTTCAGAGGATTTGCTTATGTATTCATTTTCTTCCGCGCCCCCCTCCCCAATACATCACATTCGCGCGCCTACGTGGAAAACGGTGGCATTGGGGAGCTCTTTACTTTTAAAAGGTGTAAAACTTGTGTATAGTTTTATATATGTCAAGCCCACGGGGTCAATGGTTATTATTAAACTTATTCTTTAGTATTGATAAAATGAATTATCCAATACATTGTGCAGTACTGATACATTTATTAGTGTATTTTATGTGTAAAAGTGTATTTTATTTTTTTATTATCTCTTGATGTATTTTGTTTTGCTTCTTTTCACTAAATGATTAATATTTAAAATAATCTTTTATTTTCTACTTTTCCATATGCTCACTTCTCCCATGTTGGGTTATCACGCCCACCAAGGGGGGGGGGGCGCGCCCCACAGTTTGAGAAACACTGCAATAGAATACCGATTACTTGATCGTTAAAGTATTAAATAGGGTACTCGAAAGTTCTTTGAACCTGTTATAGAGGCTTTTAGTCAGTTTTGAACTGCTTAAGTAATAATTGTACAATAAAACCAATTGTATACTCTAGATCTCAGTTCAGTATATGTGAGCGTGTATTAATTTCCATTGATGATGTTTCAAATATTAACACAACACTTTTATATGTTTCAACAGCTCAAAGTTGCGTCACCGGACATGAATTTAAATAGTTTTCGTGTAAAAAAAATGTACAGTAGTGAAAATTGTATTTCAAATTAAAATAATATGCAATTCAATTCAAAATGACAACACACCAATCTTTGCTCTAATAAATAATGAAAAGTAAAATATAAAGGTATTTCATAAAATTTAAATTAATATTCTCTAACATTTTGCTTTGGAATAGTTTGCACAATGTTTTTATGAAGCAATGGTTTTTCTTAACAGCACATATTTTTAAAGATGTTTAAATATAACTATTTCTACACTTTATTTTTTCCCTTTCTGTTTAAGTAATGTTAGAAATATAGGCAATAATAAATTATACCATCTGCTTTTGTTATTATTTATCAGTTAATCATCCGCAATAAAGAGTTTAGCCACATTTCTGATCAATTAATTCATAAAATAACTTTTAAATTGCGTATTTTTCACTTTAATGGTCTATCATTAGTTATTGCATATAGTAAATAGTTATTTTATAGAATTATTAAGTAAAGTATGAAATTTTTCATCTATTATACACTTTAACTGACTTATCTAGTATAATTTTATGAAATAACTGAACTATACACTTTAAAGGTAACATGTGTGTATATATATATATATATAATTATGTACTTAAAAAAGCCAGGAAACTTTGTTACGATATGTAAGTATTATTAATATTGATTAATGCTCAAAGAACCTTTTGAAAGTTATATAGCATTTATTAAGTATTCCATTACTTGTAAGGAAATATATAAACGTATTTCTTCATTTTAGAAAAAAAAAAAAAAAAAAGAAGAATTAACATTGATAACGGTTTTAAATTTCCACATATATTTTTTCCTTTCAAATTTCACAAACACTTATTACGTTCAGAATGGTTAAAAAGGGTTTAATACTTATTTTTAACAAAATTGAAAGAATGCTAGGATGAAATAAATCATCTTATTTCCTAGTCCTTTCTTCTTTCAAAGTTACATCATTCTGAAATAATATCTATTATGAGTTATTTTTTATAACATTGCAAATAATTTTAATAATGTTTTTAAGAAGCTTTTATGTGCTTGCAATTTTTTTTTTTGAAATTTATGCCTGCAATTAAATGTTATTTTTCCAATCTACTATTGGCATCATTTTCGTATTATGATATCGCCTTAGGCAATAGTTTTAAAATTTTATACAGGATAAGGTTTGAAATGAATTAATATAATAAAATTAATGAAATGGGAATACTATCTTATATGAACAGTATTTCAAATGTACTTGTTGTTGTTGCTATGACACCTGTCTGATGGTATAAGATCGAGGCCCACGAAATTCATCATGGCAAAGGGCTAGATTATAAGCCTGTTGTTATCGGCAGCTATAAGCACCATGCAGGTGACAGTACTATCTGGCTCAGTTCCACCCCAATTTAGAGGGAGAACACCCTGAGAGTGGTCAGGGGCTTCCCACCTCTTTTCCTCTACAACTTCCACCAACCTCACGAGAGGACTTGTGCCTCGACGGCTATTTAGAGTACGCTCATGTCGCGAAGGCACTATACATTTAAAAACATCCATGCCTTCTGTGGGATTTAAACCCAGGCCTTAGGGCACAGCAGTCAGTGTCGCTGACTACTAAACCGGATAGTTGACTGAAATGTGTTTCAGCTAAGAGGAATTTATTTTTTCTTGAAACGCTTTATCTTTTAATGTAGAATTTGATTTTAAATAAGAAAAAAAAATGTATTAGCCCATAGATTCTCAACGTGGGCGATAACGCCCCCTTGTGGGCGTTTGATGCTTTCAGAGTGACGTTGAGATGGCAGGGAGGGGCTTGAACAGACTAACCAAAAAATACTAAAAAAACACACTGATTATGTACTAACAAAAGTAAACTTTAATGCTGTTTACCTTATGTTGATTGTATGTATTTAAATCATTCCTATATCACATGTACGAAAATTCACATATTTCGATAGTTCGGGAAGTGGATGAAAAACTTTAAAGATTACATTACATTCAGACGTATATTAAATTGAATGATATGGTGCATTTTAATTTCTGTAGTGCACGTGTTGTCTTTGTTTGTGAGCAGTCATAAACCTTCGTCCACTGCAATTCATTACGTATATTATCCAAGAAACATTATTAGAATTGTTAACCAGGAATTAACGTGATTCTTTAAAGGCTGAATCTATCAGTTTATATTTATTTCGAAAGCAATAGTGTGTTATGAATTACTTCATATCATCAAATTCTCTGCCTGTCTTTATAACAGGTAATCTAAAACCCTTTTTTCCCCACTCTTTTAAATGAAGAAGAAATTCAGTAACTTTTCAATTCCAACAATATCCTACCTATAATTAAAATATATAATATACACATTTAAATATATTTTTGGCAATAGATATTTCAGATTCGCAAGTAAAAAAACGGGGACTTTAGAAAAAAAATGAAATTAAAAAAATATATTCTTTTAGTAATAAGATATTTTTTAAAACTTAACTCTTGTTTTCACCATGTATTATGTACACTCTTATTTCTTTAGAGTGGGAGGGGGCGGTATAGAAATATTCACTAGAGAAGGGGGCGCCAGATCAAAAAAGGTTGGGAGCCTATGTATTACCCCATGTTAAAGAAGACGAGAAGAATTTACAATCATGGACTGTCCAATTATGTTTTGGAGTCAAAAGAGACAGAAGACAAAAAAATTTATATTTGAAGAAAATAAATTTGAATGGAACTAATATATTCCCCACATTTATGTATAAATATCAACAACTGTCATGTAAGTTTCAAATATTTAACATCTTATTTGTATAATGAGCTTTAGTAATTTTTCAATGACCTTTCAAGTTACAATTTTTCAAACTTTATGAGTGCGTGTGCAATAAAATTAAAAGTAATCGCGAATGATTTTATTTTGTAAGTTTAGTTTTAAAAAATGCAGTTAAAAGTATTTTGAATGTTTTTATCAGGATAAAAACTTTTTTCTCTTTCTCTTCCATTTATAACCATTTTAATTAAAAACCTCCTGATATAAATTATTTATATAAAGAGGCAAAACTTAAGAATATTCTTGTAAAGAAGGTTCTTATTAGAACTTGTCTGAAATTGGCATAGATCTACCGAATATTACAGATTTCAAGAATTTGAGCCCTTATTCTCTAAAAATATGCGAAAAGATCTTTACACATCTGATTTTTTTATACTATTTCAATTACAATATCTTTACTAACCACGTTATTTGTGTACAAACAGACAGAATTTAATTATAAAGTAAAACAACAAGCATTTATCGTAAGAAGATAAACAAATTCTAATTTTTTTTTTCAATATTGAAGTCGAAAATGAGCAATTTTTGACCGTTTTTACATCCTAACCATTTGCTCTTAATCAAAAATACTTTAACGTAAATAAACATAATCCACAGCAGGTTTTATGTAATATTATTTATCAGCTAAATAATTTCTAAAGTATTTTTTAAAAATTATTTTCTTGGTGGATTCAAAATCTGCAAATAATTATGCTATGTTTAAAGGGAGTTTATATTTATATTAAGTGTAAAAATCAATTTTGTGTAAAGGAATAAAAGTTTTGAAAAATTTATAACAATTGTATTATGAAACCAATGGACCTTTCCTCATGCAATTTATTTGTGGATGTATAGCATGTTATATACAATGCAGTTAATCAATTTCCAATGTCAGTCATGTATAATAATTAAAGTGATTAATAATAAATCAGATTATTTCATGACAAGATGAAACTAACGCAGCTCCAAATCCGTCATTTTGCAATTAAATTACTCCACTCATCAACTTATGCACATCTTCAGAAACTTCAGCCATTTTCCAATCCTTACAATTTCTTAAGAATAATTAGCTATAATTTTCTTTAAAATATATTTAAATCAGCTTTTACAGTTTGGTTATTTAAAATTTACAATTTTCAGTTGCATTTGATACTCCCTTATTAATCTATGAAACAGAGAGAGAAGCAAAAGCAAAAATATATTTATTGCATTCATTTTCACATACCTAGAAAATCGCTTAACACGAAACTGAAGGGACTGAAATATTTTTTTCCGTGTTTAAGGATATTGCAAAGAAAAACGAAAACCCATATATCAACAAAATTAAGTTTAATAGAGTTTATTCAATTCCTACTATTAGCTCATTCTCTTTCTATATATATTTATCTTGCTCAAACTTCCAATCGTTAATTCTATTCGTACTGTCTCTTCATAAAATCAAGTTCAAATATTTTTTTAAACTTGTAGTGGATGACACTTAATGTTAATACAGTTTTTGAAATATTAATTTATTAATTACTGGTTATTTAATTAAATTAAATTAATTACTGGTGTTCGACGCCAACTGAGATTCGTATCCATTGTTGTAACAATGTAACTGTAAAAACAATGACAAAAATTTACATCGAAAACCGGTTTTTCAGCCAAACTAGCCAAACCGGGTGTACATTGTTACAACAATATAGACAAATTATGCTCTTTTTTCAATTCCTATTAGTTCGCTCTTTCTCTTCCTCTCTCTCTATATACATATATATGCACATCTTGTTCGGATGTTCAATTGTTATTAAAATACTTTCTATTCATCCAATCAAATTAGGAATTCACTTAAAGAAATTTTTATTTTTCTTGTTTTATTTGCATAGATAGTAAAAAGCATACATTCAATAAAAATCAATGAAACAAAATCGTTCACAAGAGCTTAAAAAAATTTAATATTCAAAATTTTTGAAAAACAAAATATTTATTGAGTTTTTGGAAAATAATCTGATATTTTTCTTTGCATTGTTTTTTAGCATCAAATTGTGAATAAATTGTTCTATATCTTCCATTTTGTTATTCATTTCCCCATTGGAGAATGTATGACTAAGTAACTGAGTATACCTTTCATGACGTTCCTTAGTTTGGATGACGTGGGAACAGGAGCTGCATTACCCAATTTATTTTCGTCGTGGGAGTCTACATTAATGATATTTTGAGCTTTGAACAAATTCAAAAATGTCTTTGTCTGCCATAAGTGGGGATGTACACACATTATCATCATGTAATTCAATGAATTTTTCCGATGATACAATAGAACATTCCAATCCAACTGGTGTTTTCCGTTATTTTTTCATTCCCAGAAGTAAAATCTTTTCGTGTTAAGGGGAAAAAAATTAATTAAAATACTTAGCACTTTATCAGGTTCGTTGTATTATTTCGTGTTAACTGATATTTCGTCTTAAACGTTTTCGCGTTAAACATGTTTTACTGTATCTAAAAATAGAGAGAAATTTGTGACCTTAACTTGTGAGGGAGGGGCTTTCTCTTCCCTCAGTGTGGGGAGGTCGGAAGGATGTCTAGCCATATATTAGCCATAGCCATAATATATTAGCCACAGCCATAGCCATAATAATATTTTAGAATATAATATATCAGTTTATTGTGAATATCAGCAACAACATAAAACTTAATAACCAAGTCTAGAGATGCACCCAATTAATAAACATGAGGACAATTAACGAGGTATCTGAGATATGAGAAAACTTTAAATTCGTTAGTACGCTTACTTAATTCAATAGTTCTGACTTCTTAGCTATCTAATCTAGATTCAATCTCAAGTGACAGATCGTCACCTTAAGTAATACAACGATGAGTTCCTAAATATCCGTGATTCAAATCAATTTGATTAATCACTGCTTCACTCGTGGTCTATCCTACCTCGCTCTCTCTCTAACTTTAAAGCCTAGACATTATATAATAGTCATACTTTTCATGTTCACGTTCTCTTCTTCGGAGGAAGCTTTCTAATAAAATAATTTTGAAGGCCTAAAAATTCCCCTAGAGGACTGTTAGTGGAAAATCACGAATAGAGCCGTCATACCTCTATATTTTATTAACATTTTATTTCAAGTTTCAGAGTAAACCTCTCATTCTTTTCAAATTATTGTTTTTATCGTTATGCATGAAAAAAATTGTATATTGACTTGAAATAGCAAGAATCACAATTTTAAACAAAAGAACTAACAGAGTGTGTGAAATTAAATGAGAAATTGAAAGCGATTTTATGTAAGAAATAATAAAAAATGTGCACTAAGAATTAAAAAAAAAAAAGAAAACATGATTTTTGATTAAAAAAAAAACAAAATTAGAAATTTTAAAACATTTTTTTCTTGTCATTTTTCATATATGTCAGGATTTGTTGAATCTTCACTTTTTATTCTTACGTTATTAAGAATAACAAAGAAGGATAAAAACATTTTTTTTAAAACAGTCAGAATTCCTACCTTACTAGACACGTATTTTGCATCATATTACAGTTTTTGTCATGAAAAGTGCGTATGAATGACATTTAAATTAAATTTCAAATGCATTTATGATCTCAATGTTCCACAAAAACACACTCAAAAACTTTATAATTCAGTTTTACAAAACAGTTAGAGAAGCAATTGCTTAACTTTGACAGCAAACGGTTTATAAGAATAATATATATAATTAATTCCAAACAATATATTTAAAGGATATTTTAACAATATATAAATAAATATTTTATGTGTAGAAACATAGTTCTCATTGGGGAAACTTGATTCCTCAAAAATGACCAAAATATCATTTTTTTAAATTTGTTATTAAGTTATATTTTTTGCATTATCTTTCGATTGATATATCACTTTTGTACGTCGGAAATTTAGAAGGTAAAAAAAAACTTCAGTAGAAAAATGTAAACAAACAAAGTAGGCAATTCAACCACGCCCCATTTTGAGATTAAAAATCTGAAAAAAGTTTTGATAAAAAACAAATCTATTTTAAAATAAGAAATTTTTATAAGAAAGAAAGAAAGTGATATATATATATATATATATATATATATATATATATATGAAGCACAGGATACATTTCTGATAGGCATTACAATAATGTATTTTTTTCCCTTTGTGAAAGGTGTGCGTATAAAAATTTTGAATTAAGGTATTTTATATTAATAATTCCATAGTTTCAGTTCTTATTCCTGATATGTTTTCCATACAAATATGGTATTTTAATCTTATATGGAGAAAAAAACTAAAGTTTCTGCCATGAGAGAGAAAAAAAAACATTAACATTTTTTATGAATTTTCTTGTGAATACTTTAAAAATTGATGATTTATAAAAAATTATAGGTCAGAATAATATAAAAAAGCAGTTATTTTAAAGAAAAAAATATAGCTATTGTCTTAAAGTGGTATTTAAAGTAAATTTAAGGTTACTATATTCATTTTTTTCAGAATTATAAATTTTAAATTGGTTTTCCTCAGTTTGCATTTTTTCTATGTGTTGATGCATTTAAAATGCTATTCTTTTCAGAATTATTTACGAATTACTTCCTTTTTTTCTGTGTATTATACATAATGCATCGAACAAAATTGGTATCTATTTTGCTGTAAACTGTATACTTTAAAAAATTAAATATAAGAGGTATTGGCTTTTTCTTTGAATTTTAGCATACATACCAAATTTTTTCCCCCTAAAGTTGTTCAAAACATCCTTAAGAATATTATTAAAAAATTCAGGTAAAAAATTAAAAAATACAAAAGGAGTAAAATTTTAAATTTTTCAAACTTTCTTTTAAAAATTTAGTTTGAAACTTGTGTAAATAATATGTGCCAAATTTTATCTCGTATCATTTTCATTTTCTTGAATAGAAACATTATGTGAAATGCTAAAATATAATTTTTAAATACACAAATAAAAAAAATTGTTGAGAAAGGGCACCAAGTCCTCTTATAAAATAATTAGATTCTGTCTGACAATAATCATAAATTTCTATCTTTGGAAATGAATACTCAAGCAGAATTTGGAATTAATTATAACAGAGTTATTTTATACAATACGACAGAAATTCGAATAAAAATTTATAAAAAAAAACAGTTCAGTAGAAAAATATGTAAAAATGCATTTAACAAAATCTGATTATTATTTTAATAGTATGCAAAACATATACACATAAAAAGTACATACGAACAAATAAATCGAGATGTGCTAAGTATTACTTGAAAAAAATTAACATTGTTGAAATTTTTAAGAGTAAAATGATTTTATGTGTAAGTTAAATTTGTGAAAACTTTTTTTTATGAAAAACAAATTTAATAAAATAATTAAAACCTCTATTCCTCAACAACTAATTTTTTGTTTTTATACTTAGATAATCTTTTTTTTTTCTTTAACACATATTTTTTTGACATATGTTCTTAGTGAAAATCGTTAATTTTACTTTTAATCATTTCAATTACCTACGCTCTCATTAAATAATATTATTTTATTAAATGTAATTCTCATAAATATTTTATATGAACTTATTACAATTAAAGGAGTATTAGTTATGTATTGGGCATGTATAATATTATTTTATCAAACAGTATAATTGCATATGAAAGACTGAAAATTTAATATTAATTATTATTCTGGATATTGTTCTTGGACTTGAAATAAACACGGGCTCTCTTTCTTAAATTACTGTTTTTTCTTAAATTTGACTGAATGTATTAAGTATTTTACAAACACACAGAGATTTTGTTCTCTAAGTTGTCAATTTACATAGCTTAAAAGACAGTAAATTTTGTTAACATTTAAAAGTTCAAAGGTAACTTTAAAATCTGAATAAAAAAGAATACATTTCTTACCTTGTTAGCTTTCTTTGACATCTTTTTTTTTTTTTTTTTTTTTGCTTGTTTGTTTCTCAGACTCTACTTTTTACAGAATTCTGAGTTCCAAGCGCTCGACTAGTAATGAGCTTTGTTTCAGCTGAGTTTCATATTCATGATTGTAACTTTGAAACTTTTCTTTATCCCTTTGAATATTCAGAATAAAAAAATGCCAGTATAGACATCTCTGTATGTTTTTATCCACGAACAGTTCTTCTAGGCGTAACTTGTTTTAAGAAGTAGTTGAAAATCTTCAATTGGCACTTCGAAAAAAAATTGACCTGAAGCATCCATTTTTCTTTAACGTTCTCATTTACAGTTTCGAAGAATCTTTTAAAATATAATGAAAAAAATAAGGTTCTGTCACTGGCATCCATCTCTCTTTTCATACTTTTTTTCGTTTGGAATTCGTTTGCATACACAACAAACTTCTTTTATAGGAGTTTGATACGACAATTTGCCAGAAAAATAAGCCTTTTTCTTGTATATGATTTTGAAATGATAAGGTACAAGAAAAAATTGTCTTTGTTTTTACGGTTGATTTAGTCTTTCTCGATTTTAAGAATGCTGATTGCTCTACTGTTCCTTGCCAGTTTACCATATTCTTTTTCTTGATAAAAGCAGTTCATTTAGTGTAGTTGTAATGGACTATCACAAAAGAATTTTACCCTTGAAGTTTTCTCCGGTGATATTAAAAGTTTTACATTAGAGTTCCGAAACCCCGGCGTTTGATAGCCCATATTTACTTCTGCAATTCGAAAAAACCCGAATGACGGAAAACGATGAAGACTTTAGCTCTGAGACACTTGAAACTCCTAAAATATAACATAAAGGAGGACTAAAGCCTGTCGAAACCTCCCTTCAGTAGTTTGAACGACGAAGTGCGCAGTAATGTTCCTGTGGACTCCGGGTCACCAAATGTGGGGACATAGTCCACATACTCAGTTAAATCACACAACCAAGTTGGACAAGCTAAGCAATTTTATTGGGCGTTCTTCTTCGGGCATCTAGTCTGTGAGAACAGTTCTCAATCCCATATAGGGCTTACTGTGATGTAGGAGACGGTAAAAGTGGAGCTTTTCAATCTGCTTAGATGCATGTTGGTCCTTGGCTGAGACGAGGATATCTAGGAGACATGCCTAAAGTTCTTGAACTTGATGGCTTGGATAAGAGCTTAGAGGCTGCTTACTTGGAATTCATATCAACATATATACGAAACTACTAATATAAAAGTAGTTTCTAGCATAATAATTAGCATAAAGTATGAATATGAAAATAATAAAAACTAAATTGTTTTCTTTCTGTTAACCCTAACATAATTTTTGAAAGACTAAAGGTAGATCCTATATTTTTATATAAAATGAAAGCTTAAGAACGCCTGTATTCTGTTACCTCTAATTTTAAATTTAAGTCACATTTTATTAATTTTCAAAATTAAAAGAAAGTAAGTGAAAATTTAAAGTTAGGCATTTCAAAATTTAAACAAATTTAAAATCACTATTTTTTTAGTATTGATCACATTACAAAATAAATTCTACTGATGCCATCCCAAAAACTGAGGCATACAGAATGCAGATCTACAAACACATTATACATATAAAATATGGTAGCTCTGCAACCAATACTTTTTTTAAATCTTGTGGGAAAGTCAGAAACCAAGAAAATCAAGTTTAATAATAAATTTTAATTTTTTTTTTTTTTTTTGCATTAAAATAAATCTTTTTAAACTTAAAATGTTTTCATTTCATATATTGGGCTTCTTTTTCCATAAATGGTTCCTGCATATTTTTTTCTCATTCTCGATGTCTTAGGCGCTTTTTTTTGTGAGAGATATAGACAATTTCCAGTCCCGTTATTGATGTCAGAAAATCAGAAATAACAAAAAAAATATTTTATTTTAGAACCCGGAATTTTTATGATATCCAGACAATTAGCTTTCATCACTTGACCGCGATTTAAAAGTGCGAGCTATTGATGAAATACATAACCAAATCAAAACATTCCAAACAGAACCTAAACAAAGATCTGTTTCTTTACATTTTTCTAAGGGTCAAGTATTTTTGAGGCTTAAAATTTTTAGTGCTGACAGCGTAATTATTGTCGGATATCAAAGAGGTTTGCTTTAAAACGTTCTTAACAGTCAATATTAATTTCTTAAAATGTTTCTGAAAATTCGATTTTCAGAAGAGTTAAAGGTACTATGCCTTCTTAATGGTTTTTGGGGAGTTTATGTTATGTTGTATAATTAACAAAAATATATGCAAGTGTATTACAATGTTGCCTCAGGAAACACTCGAACGGATTCTTTCTTAATCCCATTTTCAATAACCCTATATTTTCATAAACTCGGCAACTCTTCAGTCCACTTAGACCAAGCTTTTGGGACTATGCTGTATTATCTATATTATGAGAATAGTTATATACTCGTATAGCGAACTGAAGTAGAGTTGAAGTAGAGGGTAAGGAAAGTAAATTGTTATTAGTCAAGAAATAATAAGGAGTATATTGCTATTGTGTGATTTCAGGTTTTCTTTACAAGAACTCTAAGTGTTTATTAATCTAAATCAGGGGTGGGAAGACTTTTCCAGGGTATAGGCTACTTCTAATTTTTTTCAAGGTGTTGTGGTCCACCCAGTATCAATAACACACACAAAGGGGGGGGGTAGAGGGTCCACATGTCCCGACCCTGCTCCATAGGCCATGATTTTTTTGATCCATTATAATCCCATGTATATAGTTAATAAAATTTAAGTATTTGTTATTCATATTTTTTTATTAATTAATGCTAATTATTTGTTCAATAATTTATTTTTTATTGTTCTTTGTTCCAAACAATCTACAAAGTGAATATATATATATATATAATATATATATATATATATATTTGGCAGCGTATTGGGCTAGGATATGAGAACGGTAGACATTCGACCATGGGCCACCACGTCATGCCCCCTTTGAAAAATTCACGAGTGCGCCCACTGCCCAGGGTCGTAGGTGTGGTGAGGTATTAAAAAATGCAACAAAATTTATTATAACTTAATAATAAATACGGAATATGTACTTACCTATATATATACTTAAATTAAAAAAAACTCACTTTTTTGAAATTGCATCTAAATTAAAGCGCAAAATACAAACATAATAATACAAGGGGTGATCAAATGAAAAGGTACGAAACGACATAAAAATGAAACAGTTAAATATTTGCATATTCCGCCAAGGGAGAATGTAGCGAGACATCTCGGGATGCCATTGGAGACTCTGACTGGGATCGGATCATGCGCGGGTTCCCGCATGCGCAGGGGAGAGCAAAGGCTCTTATAAAAAGCGGCGTCCAAATGATGCGAGCACAGAATTACTCGAGCACAGAAAAAAGCTTTAACTCCGATGTGTACTGTGAGACACTCCGACGCCTACGCAGGTCCATCAAGAACAAAAGACCGGGGCTGCTCACGGAGGGTGTGGTTCTGCTCCATGATAACGCGCGTCCCCACGTCTCCAGAGTCACACAAATGGAACTGGAGAAGTTCCAATGGGAGACGTTGGACCATCCGTCCTACAGTCCGGACATGTCACCCTGCGATTTCCATGTGTTTGGTCCACTGAAGAAACACCAGAAAGGAAAGCGCTTCAACTCGGACGACGTACTCAAGGACACTGTGAAAGACTGGGTCTCGTCACAGCCACAGGAATTCTGGGAACAAGGAATCCTGCGGCATGTTCATCAGTGGGATCGTTGTGCTCAGGCCTATGGTGTATATTTTGAATAAAGTCTATATTTGTACCCACCGTGTCGTTTCGTACCTTTTCATTTGATCACCCCTTGTAATAATATCCACAAATATAATAGTATCGAATGATGCATTTATTATCAAACAATTCAAAACACAATTAAAAATAAAACATTTTCATCTAACGTTAGTTCTCGTAATTATAGTAATTCGATGACTTAGTCTGAGTACTGTCATCCGCTCTTGAAAATTTCAGTATACCATTACAAACGGCTTATCTTCAGAGGGTCACTCCGAATTGTCTTGGCGCTCCTCCGGTCGATCGCGATCGACGTAATGCCCATCCCGGATTTAAATGATGCAATGGGCACAATTAAAGATTATTTTGAGTTCCTATCAGCCGGCGTCCCTGCTGATTCTGTGAGATAAGTAGCGCAATGGTTCTTTAAAATTAATTCCGGCTAATTTCTTAATATATATAAAAATTGATTAACCCCTTCCAGGCTCGTTTTATTTCTAAATTATGGATCGAAAAATTTCAATTTTTTTAATGCTTTTTACCATACAAATATTTTTAAACATATTAGTACCTTTCGCATACAAAATTCCCTTAAAAAAATAAATAAGTAATTTACCTGTAAAGTTGGCTTTGTGTATGGCAGAATTCATTAGATTTTGGAGTCAATTTACATTAACTATAAATATAATGCTTAGAATACCTAACTTTTACCTTCAGTTGCAAATTTTATTCACATCTTTTGCATTTATACAGAAATGTTTATGAAGTTATTAATCAAAATTTGATCGTGTATGATAAATTCGAATACACGGTACTTCACATAATCCAACACCGTAATCTGGACAGTAGAATCTTGATTATCTTCTTCCCTTTACTGTCTCTCTTTGAGCAGCAAATATAAACACTGTCGTGTTGGGTTTGTTTTCTTCTCTGTGGGGGAAATGTAGTCAACAAATTGTCTTTCAGACCAGCGTGAAGGAGGGTGTTGAGCTGAAGGACGTCCTTTTTTTGCAGAAAATTCCACCTAGCGCTACTTTTCAATTATTCAAAATCATAAAAAGCTTATGGGAAATAATTCGGAAAAGATCGATTGCACAGTGTAAATTTTCACAGTGCCGGAGCTATACTCGGGATGAAACAGAATGATACGTTTCACCTGCCCGTGCTCAGCTCTGGAAAAGTCAGGAAAAGGTTTTTTAATAACATGATTTTAATTAAACTTGTACTTATGATTTACTGTAAGACAGTCTCTCAATCATTCGCGTCTGGTTCCGGCGTAGATATTTCAGAAAATAAATCCTTGGAGCAGCAAACACGGACTTCGGTAGTTAAGGATTTATATCGGCTGATTATCTGGTAAAAAATATCTTTATTTTTTCTTCTTGTTTTGTAAACATTAAACAGCAAAAATATTCCATTAGTTTTGCTTTTCAGCTTTTAATTTTTTTCATTATTTTGTACAAATGCGTAATTAACTTTATATGGAAATAATGATTCATTGATACTTTAAAGTAATATTTTTCATAGATTATTGGACAAAGTGCATATATATATATATATATATATATATATATATATATATATATTTGCTCTTTGGATCATCAATGATCTTTTTTCATCTACAATTTAATTGTGTTTATATAGTATTATATAAAAATATATGCTGTCTCTGAGTCGTGTGTATTTGATGGTTTCTCTGAGTTATGTGGAGTCTAAGGTTTCATGAGGGCTGATTTGCTTTTAAATTTGCCAATTGTGTTCAATGTGAATGTGAATCATAATCTCATGGAGTATGAATTTTTGTGGGTTTATTGCTGTGTATATAGATGAGGAAAAAGTGGATTTTAAGTATATTAACTCAAATATAATGATATCAAGGTTTTATATATTTTTAGAGACTGGCAACTTGGCTTTCAATATTGAATGTCATTGCTCGGTGGTGCAATATAATGGTGTTTGTGCTATCGTCAATCAGTTACCATTAGTTTGAGATTGAGGTTTTGTGATAAAATAGAATGTGTGATAAAATGATACAGTTACATAGGCGTCATATGGAGGAAAGCAATGTGCGCAGACAACATGAGACAGCATGCAAAAAAATTATAAATATAAGAAAAAACAAAAAACCGTTAGCTTGTTTCTCGTCGTTTAATGAGGAATTTTCGAGGTTAAGATTACATGATACATTAGGAAATATAAAACACGTATTATTTGGAATACTGGTTTTGTAAGGAATTACTATGATATATCGAGGTGGAGGAATTATGAATCGAATTATAGTGATCTTAAATATGACGAAAAGTTTGATAACATGTTTTATAATAATACGGATCACTTAAAATTGAACTTTAGAAAATGTGGGGATAAAAGATGCAAAACCTGCCCCATGATGCAACTTGAACAAAACAATGAAGATTCAGAATTTAAGTTCTGTAAAACATTCAATTGTGTATATATGTTGACATGTGGTGTCTGTGGTTTTAAGTATGTAGGTCAAACATCAGGAACTATGAACTTGAGAATTAATCAACATAGATCAGACACTAGAAAAAATACATCAACAAAAAATATATGTAGGGTAGAAATACAGCATTTTAATAAACATGGTTTTGAAAGTGCTGTGTTGAATATTATTAAGATTGTACCTAATAAGATAAAAAGATTATGGTATGAAAATGTTTATATAGGTGTTTATAACGCTATGTATCCTTATGGTTTAAATGTAATATGGAACAACAAAAATTTAATCCAGGCTGTGAAACAAAATGATAAGGAGTCTATATATAAAGATAGAAATAACGGTATTAAGACTAAAAGAAATAGAAAAGGTGGACGCAAAAAGCGAAAAAATAGAGGAAGGGATGCAATTAGAGAGGAATTAAATAATTTGTGTTACAGGATTTTGAGAATAATTTCAGTGTTGGACAAATAAAGTATTTTTTATTTGGACTCAATAAAGAGGAAATAATAATAGTATTAAATTTAATAAAAAATATTGGATTAAAAAATAATCACGGATCACAGTTATGGATCTATGCAAATATATTGCTAATAAATTGGATATAAAGACAGACTCTAAGGAGGTTTATATTACAGAATACTGCACTTTAACATATATGAATAAAACATATAACGGGATACATTTTTCTGAAATATTTAGGAAACACATGGATTTATTCCCAGTGAAGAATGTATTGATAAAGCGAGCGTTCAAGTACAATAAAAAGCTTGGTAGATCAATTTTTAACTATAATAGTATTATGGAAATGGTAGATCAGAAAGAATGTAGATGCAGTGATTATAGAGAATATGTGGATGAATATCATGGGCACGTTGTAACAGGAAACATAGAGATAGTTCAAGATCAAAAGTTGAAAGAAATTATGTACAAAGGCACTGGATTTCGTTTAATGATTTCCAATAGCAACTTAATAGTAAAAAAACAACTATCTGAAGATATTAACAAATTTATCCTCAATATTGCAATAAAATATAACTTACCTACTCAGGCCTTTAAGGAATATGGTTTTTATGTCCTCAAGGACTTATTGAATTTTAATTTTAGAACAAAAAAGGATATTTCCTATAGAGAAATAAAAAGACCTATAGAGGATTTACAAAAACACTTCGTGATAGTTTACGTGGATAAAGTCCCAGGAAACTATGCAATTATATGCAAATATTATTACAGTAAATTACTAAATGCTCATATACAAAATAATAATGCATATGAAGTAAACAAATTTTGTATGAAAGAAATTAACAACAGATTATTAGCATTTTGTAGACAATTGGATATTTCTAACAGTAGTATTAAATATCCCCATATATTTTTGACTCCCAAATTTCATAAAAATCCAGTCAAATTCCGCAGTGTAACAAATGGATTCAATACTTATATATCCAAATCGGGAAGAATTTTACAAAACATATTACAGGATACAATAGACAAATTTAAAGATTCTCCTATTATAAAAAACAGCTATGACGTAATAAAGAAGGTTGAGCAACAAAGGGTATTTTCAGTGCATGGATTCGATTTTGAAGACCTATTTAACTCTATCGAAATAGAAGATATGATTCAGATACTTACAGATGCATATGGGAAATATGGTTTAAATAATTGTATTGGTTTTGAAAAGTTCAATATACTAATTAGATTTGTAATACAGGAGAACTTCATTATTTTTGATAACAAACTTTACAAACAAATAAAGGGCTTGCCTCAGGGTGGCCCTGCAAGTAATAGTCTTGCTAACTTATATTTACACCATTATGAATCAGGTCGAAGAAATGATCCATCATGCCTTTTGTTGAGATATATAGATGATTTACTTGTTATTGGTCGAGACAGGGAATTTAAACCTAACATTGATTTTTATCCGGATTATTTAAAATTGATACAGACAAATTTTAACTCAAACAAAGTTGAATTCTTGGATTTAGATTTACATATCATTGACAACAAACTATATAGCAATATTTATGATAAAAGGGATGCATTTAACTTTAATGTTATAAAGATCCCAAACTTCAATAGTTGCATACACGTGTCGATATTTAGAAACATAATTTTAAATTTCTTGATGAGAAATAATAATTTAACTACACATAATATTGATAAGTTCAAGAACATTCAGAAATTTTTGTTTAATTGCATACAGAGTGATTATCCCATCAACTTCTTGAAATCATACATAGATCAAAAACATTTCTTAAAAATCTTTTTAAACTCATAAAAATTGGCAACTTGGGACAGATTCCACGATAGGTTTTGCGAAATGCACAGATCCACCACACAACATTACGTCCACAAAGTCAGCTTGTTAGTGGTCCAGCTGTGAAGAATATGTTCATTCCACACACAGGTTACATTTTGATACACACACATACCAACGTTTACACGACTATACTTTAAAATTATTAGTGACCAACCAAAATTTCTATGACCAATCAAAAAAAACTTTTTGAATGCAATCTGGCTTTCATCTAATATTACATATTTAAACTCGAAAGTAAGAATATTGATGTTTTGGGTTATAGCGTGGCATTAGTGGAAGTGATGAATAATGTAGGAGTTGTGATTGATGTAGGAGAAATGAAAAATTGTTGAGAAATTAGAATACCGTTCATCAATTTCATTTATTAATAGGATTATTTGGGGTGAGTTTTTTTAATTTTTTAATTTTCTTAATTTTTTTAAATTTTTTTTATTTTTTATTTATGTAATCTGTTTTGATGTTGAAAAGAATTTAATTTTTGAATGTACTACACTCTTGTTTTGAATTTTCAAACTTTTAAGGTTTTTTCATTCTATACAACCATTTCAGGGATCGGTGCATATTCTTTGATTTTTTTATGGTTGTTTTATTATGCACTAAGGGTGTTTTTGCATTTTAACATTTTTATGTTATATCTTTCAGAATGCAATGGCGAATAGTTTAATTTTTTTTAGGTATTAAAAAGAGAAATATTTTTTAATTTTAAATTTTTTAAAGAAAAGTTTTTTTAAATTTTAAATTTTTAAATTTTAAATTTTTGTGAATTTGGATATTTCCAGATTAGTTTACCAAGTTGCAATAGGGGGAAGGTTGGCGCCATCAAACTAGTTTAACCCCACTTATCGGTCCTAAGTCCGAGGTTGCACTTGGATATTTTATAATTTTTATCTTATACAATTTTAATTTTGCTTGAAAACATTGATATTCATTATTTTTGTTCGCCATTGAAATTTTGAAATATGATGTTGTACTCTAGGTTTGATATGATTTGAATATTTGCTTGGTTATATTAGTGTGAGGTATTTTGGATATATTTAAATATATATATATATTATATATATATATATATATATATATACATTTAATTCTCTTTTTACTATACAAATCGAATAATGTATTTAGCTCGTAAAACTTAACTTTGTGTATTTTTATAAATAATACACTATAAGTAATTTTTGGGCTATTATTTGATCAAAAGTATTTAATATTTAGTTTACCTTATATTTTTGTAAAAGTTTCTAGGACTGTAAAATTAATTCTTCTTGTTTATCAGAGTAGGAAAAAATATTTCATTGATAATGTAAATTCCAAAATGAGTTGCTTTTCAAGAGCATTTGTTACCCAAATATATACTTTTCTTACCTGCTTGACGAGCTTTACAATGTTGTACTTTTCGTAAAAAGTTCTATTTTAGAACAACTCTATCTTTTTTCATCTTTATAAGTAATATAAAAATTGGCCATATTTTCTAAGAAGAATCAATTCAAGATTTTGAATTTTCTAAATAATACATAATAAGGAATAAAAGAATTGATATTTGCAACGAATCGGTACAATTTCAAAAATCCTCAAAATCACATGCAATAAAGAATAAGGGAATTGAGAGATGTTTTTAAATATATGAAACGATTAACATATCGGTATTTAAGTTAACACAGTACAAAAATAATAAATTTAAAAAAAAAAATTGTATTATTTTACAATAATTAGTTTAATATATTTAATCAGAATTTCATCATATTTTAAAAGGTCATCGTGATTGAACCATTGATTAAGAAATTTAAATAATCAAATATAGATATTTGCGCATTTATTTTAATGAACGCAAGCACTGTGAGATATAGCCTTATTTTTAACTAATTTGAAAACCTTCAGACATCGTAATGAGACAGACACTCATTTAAAACAGTTTAAGATCTAAATTATTTTTTTTTGTTTCTGCTAATTACTTTATAAACTCTTAGCTTTCAGAAGCAAGTCCAAGTTTTAAAGTAAACAGTAGTTCATTGAAAAGAAGGGAAATAAATGCAAAGACGAATTGAAACTAACAGTTTGCGAAATTTTAAAATTACCTTTGGTGCTGCCTTATAGTTTACCAAATTAAATAAGCTTAGGCTACAATAGTGCATTAGTGGTTGATAGTATTTTTATTAAACAAATGGGTTTTGCGCAAATAAGTCTCTCTTCCAAACTGCACTTCAAATCTTGTCTCAATTCCTATATATATGTGTGTGTGCATGTGTGTGTGTGCATGTGTGTGTATGTGTGCATGTGTGTGTACATGTATGTGCGTGCAAATATGTGCCAGCACACGTGTAATGTGTGTGTACGTATGTCTGTGTGTGCAAATATGTGTGTGTATGTATGTGTGTCCATGTGTGTGTGCGCAAATATATGTGTGCATGCGTGTGATGTGTGAATGTATGTGTGTGCAAATATGTGTCTGCATGCATGTGATGTGTGTGTATGTGTGTGTGCAAATATGTGTGTATGTGTGTGCAAATATGTGTGTGCATGCGTGTGATGTGTGTGCAAATATGTGTGTCCATGCGTGTGATGTGTGTGTATGTATGTGTGTGCAGATACGTGTGCATGTATGTGTGTGCGTGCAAATATGTGTGCAGATACGTGTGCATGTATGTGTGTGCGTGCAAATATGTGTCAGCATGCGTGTGATGTATGTA
>BMAO01029395.1:0-16732 GCA_019973975.1 Trichonephila clavata | reverse complement strand
TTGTTTTCCATAATTCTGAAGATATTAAATTCAATAAGTTCCATTCAAAATTATCAGTTTCCATCCACTCAAAAATTGACAAATCGAATGGATTATTAATGGGTCTATTAAATCAGGTTTGATTAGAAAAGAAAATATGGCATACAAGCTTCAAAGTCTTTGCATCTTTTAGAAAACTCCTCCTTAAGTGCTTCAACGTAATTTGAAGTTCATCTTTGTCTACGGTTGATGTATTTGCAAGCGCTTTAACATTTGGGAAGTATTTGTAGGTACTAGTATTAATATCACGGGAAAATATATTAATTTTGTAGCAAAGCCTTCCAATATTCAAAAAGTTCAACTTTTCCTTGCAATCCTAAGTTTAGTTCATTGAGATTTTAGTTATATCTGTCAGAAACATCAATTTACATAACCATCCTTTCGTCTAATTCGGGAAAATGTTGTCCCTTCATTAAGAAAAATTTAATGTGCTCCATGCATGACACAAACTTATTCAATACATTACCACGACTAAGCCAACGGACATGACTGTACAAGGGAAGATCTCCATATTCACTTTCCATTTCTTCTAAAAGAGATTTAAATTGTCTGTGTACTAATGAAGATCGAGACACTATAAATTAACTATTTTAACAACAGTATTCATTACAGAAATTAAGCACTGAGAGGAAATTTTGGTAACTAAACTGTCCTGATTATTATGCAATGGAAGTTCAATATTTTATGTCCAATATAATTTCAAGAGGTTTGACAAATCCTTTTCCCTTGCCCACCATTGCAAGAGCGCCATCAGTAGTTACACAAAATATTTTTTATATTAATATGTTTTTTTCAAAATGATTTATAAATGAAAAAAGAATATCCTGCCCTTTAGTTGTACCAGACAGAGGAATCATACTGCATAATTCTTCATAAATTCGATTTTTATCACAATATCGTGCAATTACTGCAAGGCGTGCAACATCATTCACGTCTTTACTTTCATCAAGAGCAATGCTAAATGCAACAGTTTCTTGTAAACCTGAATTTTGTTTCGCAGTTACATTTTCTGCCATTTATGTTATTCTTCTTTCAACAGTTCGCGCAGAAGCAGGTATTTCTTGAATTCGTGATAATATTGTTTGCAAGTTAGGTAAATCACTGAACAATATTTCAGCACTTTTTAAAAATGTGTCCTTTATATGTTCGCCATCTGTAAAAGGTTTTCCTTTGGCTGCTAAACAATGAGCAATGACGAAACTACATTCTGTCGCTTTTGGTTTGACTCCAATTGTTTGACACAAAAATGTAATTTCCTTTTTATATCCAGAAATAGCTCTTTCTAAAACTTCACATTTCTCATCAGAATTCTTAAATGTGGTCTGGTGTTTAGTTTGAAAATGTCTTTGTACACTTGACGTACGACATACGACACTTTCGCGACATAGCACACATACAGCGCGATCTTTTTGTTGTATGAATCCAAATTCGTTAGTCCAAGAATCTTGGAAATCGCGAACATCAAGCTTTCTTTTTTTAGTCGCCATTTGATTCAATGTGTAACTATGAACCGGCACAATGATGAAACAAACAATATACAAATTTTCACAATAAAACTAACACAACGTGACAAAGTTAAAAGTGACCAAAACACATCAAGTCTGCATCAAACTAAATTTATTTTTCGACTGAATTCATACTCGGTATTCGTATATCGGCGTGACTAATAGAAAACATAAAAAATGTGTTCTAATATATATTTCTATTAGCTTAATTCGCTCCAAAAGTAAAACATAAAATAATTATGACTTCTTTGGCACAACACTCAAAAAATTACATTTTCTCTTAATATTTAGTTAAAAAGGACATTTGTTATGAAATCTGATTCACTTGCCTAATTAACCCACATCATTGTGTGTTTTCTTTTCACCGAATTTATTTCCAATCCAAGTTAAATATGTTGATGGAATAACTATTTTTGTTTAATATATTTCCGATGGAAAACGTCTGTTAAGCAGAATTTTGATTTATACCTATGACATTTGTTTTTTTCTTTTTCCGTCGATGCCCAAACTTTTGGTGGGTAAAAGACAAACTACTTACTTTTTTATTTACAGAGCCGTGATGAATGATTTCTCAATTTTGCAAGTATTACTCAATAATTTTTATTTGTGTTGAATATTTAATGCTAATAGTAAGTCACATTTAAACAGAAGATGTTTTCTTTTACAAAAAGCATACAAACTACTAGCAAGCTGATTCAGCAGAATCGTTTTATGGCAAAAAATCGAAAATGAAAAATAACCTTTATATAAAAATGTACGAGGGGATGAAAGGAGAGACAGAACGATTTAGCTTTATACATAGTATATATATCTTATAATTTTGTAGGGTGGTGGCGTGCCACTGGAAATTGCTCCGCGTGCCATACGGTTGCCGACCCCTAATGTAGAGAATACTTTCATTTTCAATCCTTTGGATTTCCAAAGAATGAGCACTCGCGAGATTTTCGATTTGAGGTAGCGTATTTTAAAATATCTGGAAGAAAATGTTTCAGGCGGGGCCTTTTCTCCCGACTTCGGAGAAAAATCACTAATACATTTTACATTATTGCAAGAACTATCTACCAAAGCTATAATAATGCTCCAAGATATGAATATAAAGATTAAAAAAATTCGATAATCATGTTGCACTATTCCTTCAGTGTTAGGTTTGATGATTTCGAAGATGATGAAAAAAAGTGATGTTTTTTTTCACAAATCCTTTTTTAATTCTCTATAAGACAGTTTTTGTTACTGACTTGAAATCCAAATCGAAGTTATTGACCATAACACCATATCACACGGAAAAAACAAGATGAAAACTTATTTCAACTGCAAATGATCTGAAATTTTTGAATTTTGGAAATTTGTACCAACAAGTAATTTTTTTAATTTAGACGTATTGGCTGTCATATATTGTTGTGGGTGTGGATCAACAAATGTTTTCTATTTGAACATAACAAAATCAAAATATTACTGGTATGCTTATAAAAAAACCTAATTTTGTTAGCATCTTAAAGAAGTAATTCTAATGTAGATAATTTTATAAAAAAAACACATTCAAAAGCCTCATTACACAAGTACTGACTATTCAATATATAAATGCTTCAAATTACTCATTTCTATGTTATGTCTCTATATGTTATTAACTGATGGAGAACCTGTAATAAGTTTAGTAACAATAAAACCTTATTGGATTATTTTTAAATTTCTCATATTTATACTTGCATAACAAAATGTGCTATTTGCGTAAAAATCCCAAAATAAGTACAAATAGTTACCTTTTAGTAATTTTTTTTACCTATTAAGGCAACAGTACCCTACAAATCTCAAACATAACAAGAAAAACTTTTGCATTTTTCTTGTGGTCTATATGATTATGCAGCCTGCCATTAAATTTGAGATTTTCAGATTTGATTACAAATTAGTTTTTCAGATATTTGAAGTTTTCCCGATCTTAGGTTTTAGTTTCGGTTTCATTTTAAAATCATTCTTCCACTCTTAAATTGAAGTAATTAAATATATTTTTGAGTACAATCAACTCTTTCAGTGTGAAATGGCTATTAATTTCAATTTCCATTGCTAAAATTATTTCTGCTCGATTATGTTTTGAGTATTTTGAGTTCTTATAGTTACTTAATTCAGATTGATTCAAGGCAATTTTTTGTTTAAAAAAAAGGTTTATACAACAATTAGCAGCTTTATCATCAATTTTTTTCTATTCAAGAAAATGTCATGGTTAAAATTTTTCAGGTTGCTATGAGAAACAATGTTTCTAAGGGATGTAATACTACTGAAAATAATAAATCCAAAAACCGCTATCAGTTGATACTAGAATTTTACTTCCGAATACCAGCATTCTGAATACCAAGTATTGCAGATAAAACTGAATCTTTCCATTATGTATAACGTGACCAGACGTCCCGTTTTGAACGGACTGTCCCTTTTTATACAGACGAGTCCCGGTGTCCCCGAAATGAACTCTGGGACGCAAAATTTCCCGTTTTCGTAAACCGCACGAAGCTGTTCGGAAAACTGTATTGAAATTGAAGGTCAGACTGTATCGGCAGTTGAAGCTGCAAAGGAAATCAATTTAAAAGACAATTTGACCAGAACAGACCAATCAGTCTCTTCCATTTACGGTCCGTCAATTAATGGTGAAATCAAAAGATAATGGTACTTATATATATGAAGAGTTTCTGAAAAGGACGGCTACAGAATTTTATAAATTAAGCCGTAAATATCTGGAGCAGTGAACTTGCTTTCTTACCAAAGTAATGGAGATATTTTATTGGGCAGATTTAAAAAAGGTCCCGCATGGGAAGACGTTCAAAAATCTCTGGATGTATTAATTGAAAAGGAGTATATTGACTGTAATAAAGATACAGAAGTTTTTGACGAATTTTCATTAATTTCTAACTACATTACAACAAAAAGTAACCGAATAAAAATGATCTAAATGTTTCCACTTTAACTCGTTGGTTGGAAGTATTAAAACACTTTCACGCCAACAATCTACAGCATGAAACTTTTCTATTTTATTTGAATATATTTTATGTTTGCCTGCTACAAATTCTCCAGTAGAAAGAGTATTTTGTATGATGAACATATTGTGGACATCTGTGAAAACTCAGCTACAAATTTCAGTTCTAAAGGTGATGTTGACAATTAAGGTGAATATAAAAAAAAAACGTTCCAAGAGCTTCATCCTTACTTAAAATCTTCACCAGCTATATTAAAGCAAATTTGTTCCTCTGATAAATATAAATATAACTAAACATTTGGGGTATATTTTTTAATTCGTAACTTTTAAGCTAACTTTTTCTGATTAAATAACTTAAAAAAGTGTTGTTTTTTAATGTATACCTGTTAATTGACCTAAGCAAAATAATGTCCCGTTTTGAGTCAAAGAATAAATGGTCACGTTAATTATGTACCAAACTCCATTATAGTAAACATGCAGTAGTATTATATTTAAAAGAAGTGCAACAAGTACAGTAGAATGTCGTTTATCGGAATCAATTGGGAACGGACACCGTTCGGATACGCGATTGTTCGGATAACCGAATGCGATCCATGCAGTATATGAAACCAGACATCATACGAATATTAAAAATCATCACATGCTGGAAACGTGCTTGAAGAAAAAGCAAAATACGTGCAAAATGTCGCAATTTTTCCTTTATTGAGGAAAATAATCACTTATTTTTCGCTGTACCATGTGCAACTTCATTTTTTTGCTGCAATGTCTCTGATTCTCTTGAGCAGCAGTAGTTGAGTAGGACAGCACTCTGATTGTTGTTCGTACCACTCCATAGCTGTCTCTAACGCAGAAAAACGCGTCAGCATTTGCTACTTTCGTTGTTGTCCTGTCTTCATCCGTTTCATCGTGACAGGTCGGATTCTTATTGCACGGAAGTCACAATCTCGTCATCATTTAGCATTTGGAGTCCACAGTCTTCTGCATCGCATGCCATCCTGGTTTCTACATCAACAAAACTCAACAAAGAGCAAGTATACACTCCTTTACTTGGAAACAAACTGACCTAATATTCCGCGCAGATGTTAACCAAATCACACAAATGAAATTCCCTAAATATCATTCATTTTAGATTTTCCCGTCACTTCTGGCTTCACGCGAAACAACTGTTTAGTGTTGCAATGTTCGAAAACGTATCCGGACTTCGGTTCGGATATTTGACGCTCCGGATAATAAACGTTCGGAAAACGACGTTCTACTGTACTCAATTTGCTTAACTGCCCCAATTTAAAACTAAAAAAAATTAAATGTTATGTACAATCCTGGTGGTTTTTATCGTAAGTTACTAGCATTATTATTGTGTACATAAATCCTTTGTGTTTCAAAACTTTTGTGAATGTATTAGGTTAAGATCAAGCTGAATAACCTGTCGTCGTAACAAATTCTATCAATAATATGCAAAATATATTTCGAATTAGAAAAAATGTTTTCAGTCATATTTAATTAATTAAATATTTTTTTTTAATGTCGAAAATACATTGGTAAATTACATATTAAAAAACTAGAGCCTTACGGGCACTATAAATTTTTGTTTTATGCCTTACAAACTTTAAATGCGTTTTTCTCATACTTTTAATTTTGAAGATGTAAGTATTTTCTAAACCCTAAGGCCTTTTTTCTGTTCAAGATAGAATCTTGAAATTTTTTGTATGCACTCCCAAACGTATGTTTTATAAAAGTTAGTATGGATTTAAGTCTAAGATCTCTGGTTATTTTTTAAAAAAATGCTAAAATTAATATTTTAAAAGGTTTTTTCCAGGTTTAGCAAGAAAAATAAGTATTGAAAATCAGCAAGGGAACAAATTTTCAAATAAATACTAAATTTTGTTTAAATAATCCAAAAAAAAAAATCACTTAAAATAATTTAAAAATTTTAAAAATCAAGCATTTTATAAAGTTTGGAAAAACTTCAAAATTCCTAATTTTTTTAAAATTGTAAAATAATAGATGTCGAACTGATTTTATACTAACAGAATCAGCTTCATAATATAATCTAAATATAAAAGATAAATTATTATTACTGTTACTGTCTCCAAAAAAAGGGTACAGTGTAGCCTTTATATATATATATATATATATATTATATTATTTGTTGGAAAAGTTGGAAGTAATTCGCAATTTTTTTCAGATAATGGCACTTTTTTCAAAAAGGATGGCTACTCCTACTTTAAGAGAATAACGATTGAAATGTGAGACCTACTACGGAAAATGAAAAGCTTACAGTTTAAAATTACTATGCACTCAAAATAATATTACAATGGAAATTGATTGAAATGATGTTATTAATGATTTTGCAATGATCAAAGCTCGAAGAAAACCTTTGTTGTATAAATACAACGCAGTGACTCAAAGAACAAAAATGTCCAAAAGTAAAAGGTAATAAAGCAATAAGCGATGAACAAGATAACAATCAACAAGTTGAAAACACAGTTCATATAATAATGTATACCCAAACCAGAGGTGGCATATCCAGGGCCTGGGGACGGCGGTTGACCCACATTCAATAATTTTGCGGCCCGTGATTTTCATTACAACTTTAAAAAAAGATTATTTTGTGAAATATTTTTGTTTTTATAACATAGTGTTTTGTAACAAACGTATCTAAATTTTTCTATTTTATTACGTTGCTTCTGATTTTATACATACTTAGAAGTGAGTATTTTTGCTTGGCAGTGACCCCCTCCCCCCCGCAGTATCACGCTTGATTCTTGTAACTTTATCGCGCTTTTTATTGCTAGAGCTAGGCACATTTGATCATTAGTATTATTATTATTAATTTTATGCAAATCTGAAATAATTCCAAATGAGGCGCAACTCGCTAGTAAATGGAAATGCTACTGTTAATATTCAATTGCAGTTGCGAATCAAATATAATTGAACTGAAAAATTAAAAACAAAACAATAATATACTTTTTAAAAGCAAAAGATTTATTCTGTAAAACCATTTTGAGAAGACTTTACTAGTTGATCCCTCCAAAAACAGGTTTTCTGATTCGTGTTCAGAGTGAAGAACGAGGACTCTGATTTGAAAGTTGGAAAAAATGGATACATTTGTAATACCTGTCGGTTCCTGCTTGACTCTGAACCCCTTGTCTACCTGTAAACCCGGCTAGGTGTGTAGAAGAATTTGAATGATCATCAGACATGATTTCAATCTAATTAATTTATTGTTATCAAAATATCAATCAGACACAATAACAATCTAAGTAAGATAGTCGTTCAAATAGTAGAGCGCGGAGAGGTGAGATTCTATAACAATCTCATAACAATCTCTTCTATAACTACTACGGACCCTCAACTGAATCTAAGATAGCTTAAATACGCTCAAAATATCTACGTCGCACACTAATAAGCTAACTTCTAATTAATCAAGCTAACGATACCTGTACTTTTTATGCATCGGATCCTACACTGGAATCTTGCAGGTGATCTTTATCGGGATTGATCAATGCCGTTGGATCCACGCTCTGAAATCTTTTTCCTGGACTACTCCAAGACCTCTTAATATAATTCCACTATCTCTTTCAATCTTCAATTAACAAACTAACTCGCAGACTCTGCTAACTCCTACTTGCCAACAACAACCTGTCAACTCTCAAACTCGCGAAAACAGAATCTATATAATATACTTCATTTATATAATCACGCTTTCTTGGTCGGCGAAAGTTGGTTCAATAGAAATATTTTTCCCCAGAAGAGTCCCCAAGGTATTAATATAGTCGCGGATACATCCATCACACATTTTGTTTCTTTAGCGAATTTTTTGCGCTAAATTTATATATAATAAATATAATAATATATATAATAGATATTAATATATATATAATGATATACATAATTGTAATTAAAAATCATGCTTATTTTTGTAAGCCTAAATTTTGATGCAATACTTGAAATTGCACCTGATAATTTTTAACTTAATTTCAATATATTTAAACAAATACGTTGATACCCCAAACTGAGTGATAACCGCGTAAGGCAAGGTATAATTTCGCATATAAATACATACAAATTATTTTTATTTGGGCCGAAGACGAAAGAAAATGTTAATTTAGAAAAAAAAATGTAATAAAATCTTGGATAACCAAATACAAAATCACAGATTGAAGTTATGATGATGTAGATGGTTTCAAAAAATTTTTGCCGGCTCCAAGATTTTTTCTCCGTAAATTTTTTCGTAGCATGCTTTTTTGTTTTATTCCTTGTTTTTCTGAAAAAAAATACGCTCTTCGATGGAGTTTATTTTTTAAAATTCTTAACCTTTTTGAATTCCTTATATATTTTTGAATTCCTATATTTTCAATTTGTACTTTTTCAATTTCCTATATATATATCTAGTTCAAATTTTCAATCGTTAATAAAATACTTTCTATTCATCCATTCAAGTTCAAATACATTTTTTAAAACTTGTAGTGGATGGCACTTGATGTTATAACAGTTTTTCAATTATTAATTCATAAATTTAATTAAAAAATGAATAAATTGAACCAAAATAATAAGTAGTAACAAACAAACAAAAAATAGTCCAGCACCATATATAGAAACGAAAGTTTTAAAATTGCCAGGAAAATCGCTTTCGATTTTGTCACTTAATATTGTAATTCTGTCATATATGTATATACATATTTACTTGTATATTAATGTAAATATCTAATAAATATTAAATAAAATAATTTTTTTTGTTGACCTATGTAGGAATTGACTTAAAAAATTACATTACTTGTTTCAATTGAACTGAGGCTTTCTGTCAAATTCACAATTGTCATTCGATTTTCTTATTGAATTAGGTCTAAAGTCTTAAACTCTTCAATGTTTTACTCTTGCCCATACATTTCTAAGAACTCATCAATTGTCAGCTCATGATTGTGGGAATCCAACAGTTCTTAATTATACTTTGGTAAATTAAAATAAATTTTTATGGCAGCGTCGATTCCGCGCGATAGTCCGAACATGTACATTAGGTAAACAGTAAGCAGGGAATGAGTAATCGAGTTGTGTAGCGTTCAAACAAAACACAAATTGGCGAGATTTGAAACTCGTGACAATCCGAGATCGCGCGTCGGGGTATATAAGTCGAAGCATTACTGTGATCAAAACTCTGTTAAAAAATTGTAACCGCACACAGTGAAACAAAACATTATTTAGTATATATTTTTACTTCCATTAAAAAACAAATTAAGCATTCACTTTGACCTTCACTGCAAACGTACAAATTTGTATCTACTATAAACCCAATTAAAATTTTACACTGAACTTCAAAAGAGGTATCCAAGATAAAATCTAAATTACAAGCAGAATAATTTCAATTGCATTTAAAGTCTATAGTGGCACCTCTTCTAAAAAAAAGTAGAATTTGAAAATGCTAGATCATTCAAGTTTACAGGAAGCCAAGTGAATCATATGAAAGTCAAATAACCACAAAATGCGACTTACTTTTAAGTGACAAGAAGAATTAGCTGTAAAATATAAATTTATATTACCAATGGTAAAATATATGTATGTACCATAATTATAGCTTATACGAGGTGTGGCACACAAAAAAAAAGACACGTCAAGTAATTCATTGTACGTACAGAATCAGTTCTCCGTGACATTATCACATTCAAAATAATTCCCTTCACACACTTCTGCATTCGGTGCTGCCATTACTGGTAACAGTTCTGGAACGAGTACTTGGAAGGCCCTTCAGGAGATTCTCCGTTTTTGCCCAAACCTCTTCAATTGAGGTAAAATGGGCTTCCTTTAGCACGATTTCACTGTAAGAAACCAAACAAAGTCGCCTGAGGCCAAATCAGGTTAATAAGGAGGATGAACAATCACAGTTATGTTTTGCTGGTCAGAAACTGCTTGGCAGATAGAACCGTTTGAATGGATGCATTGTCTCGGTGCTACAGTGATCCATCACTCCCCATTCTGACCTTTTTTCCTAATTTTTTCAGGAAGTCTTTTAGTACTTACATGTAGTAGAGTTGATTAACAGTCTGACCAATTATGTGAGTGGGAACCTACTCATCTCACGAATTTTGGCAATGTTTTGGTCTGTAATCACTTACCTTGAGTGCCCAGCACGTTCATCGTCTTCCACACTGTCCCTTCCCCCTGAAAACCGCTCATGCCATTCAAACACATGTGCACGAGACGAAGTGTCATCTCCATAAGCCTCAGTTAATATTTCAATGTTTTCGTGACTGATTTCTTAGGTTTCACAAGAAACTTTATGTGGATTCGACATTTTTTCCGGCAGAATGCAGTTGCACGTGTTCACTCAATGATGCAGCACTTCCAACTGGCGGGATCGGTTACAGCGAAACTGGCCATATGGTTGGAGGACGTCACCGAAACAATTTTTTTTTAAGTTACACACTTGGTCTCATTTTTTCCCCCTCATACCTTGTACAAAAAACAGCAGCTGAATGAGGGTTTTTGTTTAGTCGCACAATGAAGCAACACGAGTGCTATTGGCGAAGGACCTTGTAACTTTGAACCTGAAGAACTCTCAAGATGAGGAAGGCCTCTGAGCTGGTTCTCCCCTCCCCTTGAACTCCCCTCTCCAAGACAACGGGAGGATTTTGATTCTCGATAGATTCAAAGTGCATCACGCCCTTTCTATAACCGGGTGGGCAATAAATCGATCGCGATCGACCGCTAGACCACCGAGACATTTTGGGGTGAGCGCTTTCACTAAGATCTATAGCTCGCATATCAAAAGAAACATATTTGCGAAACACTGATGCCAGGTACACTGGAAAATCGGCTTTTCACAATTCGTGCGGCGACATTGTGTAGACGACACATGCACCACTATTGGAAGCGCACGAGATGATGTTTCACATTTTCTGTCACTACAGGGGAAAAAACGATCACCACGAAGACAGCTCTGGAAATTGGTTTCCCCCACACGGAGGGGGAACATAAATGTGTTGATCGGCTCTTCCCGTGATAACATGGGATTAGCTGCTGAAACATTACCCCACACTACGCACTTCCTCGGGATTCGATTTTTGTATTGGCGTTAAGTCCCGCGACTGCACGGCACACGGCAGGGAAGTGTGTTAAGTATATTCGGTTATAGATTCATCGATTTACTTGTGTTCGCTGCATTGAAAACGTTCATACTCCACTGTCTAGCAGTCGTTCGTAGTTGGCAAACATGGAATTTTCAGAAAAAAGGAAAGCAATAAACTTTTTTTCCACGGAAGTGAATATCATAGCAACAGCTTTTTCGACAAACTGCCATACAATGCACATGGGAACATCAAGAAATGTCGCTGAAGTTAACTAATATTTATGTGACGCTTTATCTCGAAGGTTTAATTTACTCTATAGGACCAACAAACTTCTTATCAAATAATAAATATTGTAGACCATCACCACCTTAGCAGACCATCTCTTAGCCATGAGTCTGTAACCATGACCAACAAACTACAATAGCCATAATAACCACTGACATTTAATTTATTAAATTCTGATATAACAATATAAAATTAATTATATTAATGTAATTTTGAATAACAAAAAAATTCTAATTTTTTTTTGTTTTGGTTTATAAAAGTTACTCTTATTTTCATTCAGTATGTATCAAGGATTTCTCTTTGATTTTTTTAAACAATAAATTTGATAATGATTTTTCTGAATGCTGGTAAACACGTTTGTGTTTAGAAAATAGAAGAAACAAATTACAATCGTACCTATGTTTAACAAAGTCGCTACATCCCGAAAAAAATTCGTTACATGGAAAATTTATTAAATACAGCTTCATATGTTAATGTACTTCAAAAACCACATATAACCAATTTTAAATTTATAAACACAACTTATTATTTTAACAAAAGTAAATTCACACACTTTTAAAAAAAATTAATATCTATTCATCTTACATACACTCATGTCCATAAATTAAGGATAAACACAACTTATTATTTTAACAAAAGTAAATTCACACACTTTTTTTAAAAATTAATATCTATTCGTCTTACATACACTCATGTCCATAAATTAAGGATAATTCAGAATCACACAGAAATTGAACTCTAAAATAAAAATTTCACCTGTAGAATTATCACACACATCTTGAAGAAGAATATGCAAATTACAGGAAACCACCAGATGTCGCGGATAGTACGTCACAATGACGAGAGTGTAAGAGAGGGGTATACAAGGAATGGTGGCAAAGAAGTAAAATTGTTCACAAGCGCTTTAAAAGCCTTTCAGTGCAATAACCGCAAAGTTATGGCACAAAGGAAGCATTTGGATGATTTTTTACGTGGTAGAATTATCGGACGACTGGAATGTGGACGTACCCAGCTGGAAGTATCCGAGGAAATTGGAATCGCCCAGAGTGTCATCTCCAGGCTTTGGCAACGATTCCAAGATGAAGGTAATGTGAGTAGATGTTACAGCACAGGTCGCCCCCGAGTTAATACGCCGAATGAGGACCGGTATTTGGCAGTTACTGTTAAAAGAAACAGACGGAGCACAGCATCAGACCTGTCTCGTCAGCTCTTTTCAGTTACTGGTACGACAGTTTCAAGGCAGACCGTGTACAGAGGCTTAGGGTACATTGGTTTATATGCTCGTAGGCCTGTCAGATGTGTTCCCCTTACTGCAACTCACTTTCGCCTGCGATTAACCTGGAGTAGAGAGCATGCATTGTGGACACCGCAACAGTGGTCTTGTGTGATGTTTTCCGACGAGTCCAGGTTTAGTTTGAAGTCTGATTCTCGTCGGACTTTCCTATGGAGAGCGCCAGGTACCCGTTACCACCAAGATAACACCATGGAACGACACCGTTACGGTGGTGCAGGATGGCTCGTTTGGGGAGGAATTATTCTTGATTCCAGAACTGACCTGCATGTTCAGAGTGTAACGATGACAGGCCACATCTATCGGGATGTCGTTCTGCAACAACATGTACGTTTGTTTCGGGGCGCCATGGGTGCTGAATTTCTGTTTATGGATGACAACGCCCGTCCTCACCGTGCAAACATTGTTGACGAATGCCTTCAATCGTAGGATATCACCCGTATGGATTGGCCAACATACTCACCGGACTTGAATCTAACAGAGCATGTGTGGGATATGCTTGGCCGACGAATTGCAGCCCGTCAACCCCCTCCCACCTGTCTACCGGAACTTCGGAGGGCATTGCTTGATGAGTGGTGTAATATTCCCCAAGAACAGATTGATAATTTGATACTCAGAATGCGTAGGCGTTGTAAGGGGCCTGTATTGCATCGTCCGAGAGAAATACTCCGTTTTAACCATCATATTAACCATGTTATACTGTTTTTTGTAAATAGGTTCTTTTTTGAAAAGTCAAACTTTACAAATAAGTCAAATTTGTTTTCTTCTGTCTTTTCTTTGGCTGAACTTCATTTTCCTTAATTTATGGACATGAGTGTATTTCACTCATCAAAAAGAAATCTGCAAGGAAAACTTGAAATAAAAACATTGTCCCTAAACACACTGTACTTTCAACGTTAAAAAATTTTATATTAAAATTAATGTATTTTTAATGACATTTTCTAATTTTGTATACGAATAATTTAACATACATTATTCTATAACTGGTAATTTTAAGCATACCTACCACATGCGTCTTGAATTTAATTACTGATTAAATCTGGTAGTTTATTTGAGTTTATTTTAAAGATTATATCCATTCGATTGCTCTAGGTGAGTTAGGATCCTAGTAATACAAGTTCAAGGTTCAAGTACAAGTTCAAGATTACCAAGATAAAATGAGCAAAAAGGGAGAATAATTTGAAAAATATCCTGAAACATTTTAAATAAAGGAAGAAAGTAAATCGAATTACAAGAGAAAACGTTCGTTACTTAGAAAATGCAATTCGCTCTATTTGGAGGTTATTTTACATAAAAAAAAAGTAGTAAAATGTTCTTGGTTCCAGGAAAAAGTTCGCGAAATAGAGAAATTCGTAATATATAGGTTCGTTATATAGAGGTTCGACCATATATATATGTTTGTATGCAGATGTTACGAACAGAAAATTTTTTATACTTAATTAGAGAATTAACTCTTAAACACTCAAGTAAAATATAAGAATTAAAAATAATTCATATATATTTTTAAATAAATAAAATGTACATTTGCCTTAATATTTTTAATATTTAAATTTTTGAATAAAAAACATGCTCCGTAGGAGAACATTTCATATGTATTTTTAAAGTTTACTCATATTCAAATTCATATTCCAGAAAATTTCTGTTTAATACGTGATCCAGGTGCTGTATTCTGCATAATTTCACGAAGCATGAATTTATTAAAATATTTCATATTTAAAAATTTGCGTCACACGTTTCAATGTGGATCAGAAATATTGACTCAACTGCAAAATAACACGAATTAAAAGTATAAAAGATGCCCCGCTCTCACTAAGATTATATTCGGTCCAGAGGACTCAATATTACAATGACTTGGACAAATAAATTAGCACTTCTATTCTTTGCGATACTCTGTACTCAGAGCATGACTTGGACAAATAAATTAGCACTTCTATTCTTTGCGATACTCTGTACTCAGAGCATGTATGTTCTGGGTGAAGTTACTCCATGGTCAAGCGCAGAATTGGCGGATACGTTCATTACCAACTTTTTGTCAGCTATATCACATGCAGGAGTTTTCAGTGCTGAGCAACTTGATGACATGTCAGCCATTGGCGACACATTAAGAGAAGCAACGGATAAAATGGCTAGAAGTCAAAAGAATTCAAGATCAAAGTTACAAGCCCTTAATATGGCTTTTGCTTCCTCCATGGCAGAAATAGCGGTGGTGGAACAAGGAGGACAAAATGTGGCAAAGAGAACCAGAGCAATAAAGGACGCTCTAAATAAAGCTTTTTATCAAACCACTGGTATAGAAGGCACTCGATTTGTTGAAGAAATAGGAGGATTAATGGAAACATTTGCTCAAGCTGCCTCTGCAGGAAATGGTGGCAATGGACTTGAGGAAGCTTTGGATCAGGAGGACAAGGTGGCGACTCAGCTGCTGCATCCGCAGCCTCTGGAGGAGACAGAAGTAATGGACAAGGAAGAAACGGTGGACGCTTTGGTTAAGAGGACCAGATCAGGAGGACCAGGAGGTGACTCAGCTGCAGCAGCCGCTTCCTCTGGAGGAAATGGTAGACGCTTTGGTTCAGGAGGACCAGATGGTGACTCAGCTGCTGCAGCCGCAGCCACTGGAAGAAATAGTGGACGTTTTGGATCAGGAGGACAAGGAGGTGATTCAGCAGCAGCAGCAGCCGCCGCTGCCTCTGGAGGAAATGGTGGACGCTTCGGATCAGGAGGGGACTTAGCTGCAGCAGCCGCAGCCTCTGGAGGAAACAGTGGTAATGGATTAGGAGGATACGGTGACGCTTTGGATCAGGAGGACCAGGTGGTGACTCAGCTGCTGCAGCCGCAGCCTCTGGAGGAAACGGTGGTAATGGACAAGGAGGATACGGTGGACGATTTGGCTCAGGTAGGATCAGGTGGTGACTCAGCTGTAGCCGCAGCCTCTGAGGAAACGGTGTTAATGGACAAGGAGGATACGGTGGATCAAGGAGGACCAGGAGGTGCCTCAGCTGCTGCAGCCGCAGCCTCTGGAGGAAACTGTGCCTCTGGAGGAAATGGTGGACGCTTTAGATCAGGAAGACCAGGTGGTGACTCAGTTGCAGCAGCCGCAGCCTCTGGTGGAAACGGTGTTAATGGACAAGGAGGATACGGTGGATCAGGGAGGACCAGGAGGTGCCTCAGCTGCAGCAGCGCTTCCTCTGGAGGAAACGGTGGCAATGGACAAGGAGGATACGATGGATACTTTGGATCAGGAGGACTGGGTGGTGACTCAGCTGCTACAGCCGCAGCCTCTGGAGGAAACGGAGGTAATGGAGGAGGCTTTGGCTCCAGAGGACAAGGTGGTGAATCAGCTGCTGCAGCTGCAGCCTCTGGTGGAAACGGTAGTAATGGACAAGGAGGATACGGTGAACGCTTTGGATCAGAAGGGCTGGGCGGTGACTCAGCTGCTGCAGCCGCAACCTCTGGAGGAAATGGTGGACGCTTTGGATCAGGAGGACCAGGAGGTGACTCTGCTGCAGCAACCGCAGCTTCTGGAGGTAACACAGTTAATGGACAAGGAGGATACGGTGGACGCTTTGGATCAGACTGCCAGGTGGTGACT
>BMAO01029394.1:0-21528 GCA_019973975.1 Trichonephila clavata | reverse complement strand
GACATTTTTCATGACAAGGAGAAGCTTCTCAAGAATTTGTGTTCTCACGAGAAACTTTTATCTGGAAAGTAAGGTTAAGGGAAATGTTTCGGTCGTGATTTTTGAAAATGCATTTTGAATAGATTTGTTTATATTTCGATTTTGCTTCAAAAAGGACTGAAGAAAAATAATGACTCACTTACTTTAAGATGGCAAGACAATTTTTATTAAAAATATAAATAAATACGGTAAACATTCAGAAACATACTGGAAAGATATTCATTTATCGAAATTTCACTCAACTGTTTAGAAATGAAATGTTGGTAATTTTTTGTCTGTTTTTATGTGGTGAAAACTGAGTTACTTATCTATTTACAAATAAGAATTATTGTACATGGTATCAATTTCCTTAAAAAACGTCTTATATTTAAGTATAAATATGAGACACTTAATATTGGCGGAAAATATTCGCATATATTCAATATTGTCGAATTTCCCTAGTTGTTTTTAAAAATATCTACAAAATTAATTGAATATTACTTTAAAGATTAGAAATAATTAAAAAGGTGTAAAGCACAATTTTTTAATGAAAAATGAAAGTAAGTTAAGGAAGTATTAAGTAAACCTATAGTTTTTTTTCCTTATATTTTTAATATGAATTTTGTATTTCACAAATTTATGTATTCTACATTAAAAATTATATGATTACCTTTCTTTTTTTAGTAATTATTTATTTTCTCTGGCTTTTAGTTTTGTCTCCATTTTTTAAGATTTCACTTCTCTACATCTCATATTTATTTTTTAATATTTTTTTGACTTTTTCTATTATTTCTTAGAATGAAAATAAAGGTTATTTTTACTCTCTTAGAAGCAATAAATAAAAATTATAAAAATGCTCTGTGGCAACCACGTTGCCACTATGTTTCCACTTAAAGATGCCATATTGCCAAACTTTGCTGTCTTGTGAAATTATTTTGGGTGAAAAAATTGTTTGTTCTAAAAATGTAATAATTTAATTATATTTCGGTTTATTCTCAAGGCTCCGAATGCCTATGGGTTACTATGAAATATCAGTGAATTAATTTTTACCAATACTTCCTGGTTTTGCATAGCTTTTATTAAAATTCAGTATGAAATATACACTGATGTGAAAAACATAAGCAACAACGTAAATTTTAAAAAGATAGCCATGAAAATGCAGAAAAAAGGGGTGATTTCGATTAGTATGGTAAACATTGCGTAGTTTGATTTGTGTAAATGCCACAGATGGCGCAGTAAAAATTGTTGAACTGTATTACTTAATATGCTTGTATGTTATTTCTAGTCTTGTCTCCCGTGATTAAATGTTATGTTTCAAAACATCTCTCTTGAATGAAGTCTCTATTCACACTAAGTTTATATTTTTTTCCACAATGAACAAGAACTTCAGTAGAAAGGTGAGGCGAATGCAAATGTCAGGAACGGAATGCCATAGGCGACATGAGTGTAAGCAAAACGAGTGCAGTCGACGGGAGTAGCTCAAGACTGCAATAAAAGAAAGAACACAGTCGCAATTAAAGACATTCGATTCAAGTAGAAGTCAGCTCTTTTATGAACTATGGCTAGAACGAATCCCCTGGACGACTTCAACGTGCAAGAACAATAGAAGAGCTAGAGGATGGGCATAATTTAACCAATGTAGCTGAAGAGTTCGAAATCAACAATAGTGTCGTTTGTTGTGCTTGGAAATCTTTTCAAATAATATATAGGCACAGCCGTTAGAAAGGTTAGTGGTGACAGATCTAGGAAAACAATTGCAGTGGATGACCGAAATATTGTCCTGTAGGTGAAAAAAGGCCAATACGAGTCTGCAAGCGCCTTTACTCAGCAACTGAGTACAGCAGCAGGGCGACAACTATCGCGGTTCACAGTAACCAGACAGCAATCGGTGGCACCATTAGGTGTGGTGTAAGGAGCACGAAATTGGATGTCTTATCAATAGAGTCGTACCCTCTTTATGGACGAGAGTTCTTTAAGTGCCACGAGCGATTTTCAACGCCTGTGATTTGTAGAGTTTGGAACGAGGTTTCATCGCAGTAACATCACGGAAAGAGACCGTTATGGTGATCTTGGAGTCTTCATCTGGAGAGGAGAGACATTACGCTGAACGAGTGAACTGAGCTCCTCGTTTCTGACAGAGGCTCTATAACCGGGGATTTTTTATGGTAAGGAGGTGATCTTACCCCATGCGCGTCTGTTCCGAGGTGCTATTAAACCATACATCTTTTTTTATGGATGATAATGCACGGCCACACCGGACTGCTGATGTTTAGCATCTACTGAGAAGTGATGATATCACTTGAATTGATTGACTAGCGTTCTCTCCTAAATTTAATCCCATAGAATATGTGTGGTATGCTTTGGAGAGACGCCTTGCGACATGATTATATCCTCCGAGGAACACTCAACAAGTGTAACAGGTGCTGATAGAGGAATTGGTACTCTTACCTCATAAACGTTTGGCAATCTGGTCCAGAGAATCGAGTGACGGTGCGAAACAAACATTGCAGTAAGGGCTGACAATTTACCATACTAAAGAACATCTGCTTCCTCTTTGAAAGACAATCATGTATGTAACGATACTATTAGTTCAATAAAGCCTTTTTTGATTCCATACTGCATACACTATATTCATTTATGCGCAACTATGCTTTCGTCATCTTTAAGTATAAAAAGTTATCTCTCGTTTCTAAATTTCATTTCTCTTAGATAATTTATCGAGGAGTTATTGAAAAAAACCATCCCTTAAGTTTTGCACACCAGTGTAAGATAAATTTATCATTGTTACTATTTTTGAAAATTAAGTTCATTATTGGTAAAGGTATTCATTTGCAAAGTGAACAGGTTATATCAATTGCTATCAATACAATAGCCTATTAATAACTCACAAATTCTGAAACTTAAACACACACACGGTAGAACAGTTCATAATGGATACAATCCTTAGAAAACCATGCAAAAAATATCTTGTAAGAAATGTATGAAACATATGGTAAATTTCGGGATACGTTCCATAACTTTAATAAATAGTGTAAAATGAAAAAGCTCTTAAATATTTTCCCCAAATCCACGCAAAAGAAGTAAAAAGTAAATCCATGTTGCATATTTTAAAAACAAAACACAATTCATTTCTATCTACAAAATATTAAAATTAGTATACAGTGAAAATTTAGTATATTGGGAAAATACAAAATTTTTAAAATTAAATTTAAATTAAGAATGAAATTATTAACAACCATTCATTTCTACTACAACGTGCTTCACAATTGTGCACGTATATTACGAACTGGATCAAAAGGGCTATCATCAGTGGATGTGTCAGATATGTACAGCACAACCTGTCGACTTTGAGTCAAATGAAGAATTTCGTTCGTTATTAATGGCCCCAGTTGGCTATTTGGTTGTTACAAAGACTGTTGTTATATAGCGGCTGTTTTTTATTTCACAAGCTGCTTATATAATTCTTGATATCCTGCTACCCAAAACTTCAGGCTGCGTTGAAATTTTAATGCACGTTTGAGTAAGAGAATGTTGTTCCATACTTATTACAAATTTCAATCCCTCGCTAATTAAATCAGCTGTAAATAGCTGAACTTCACCTTCGATTTCGACATTAGCGAATTCTTTAGTATTATAAACTATCATAAATCGATCAGATCGTACTCATCTACAAGAAACAAATCCCGACATTTTTGAGATTCTTGCTAGAATCAAATATTCGTCTAAAAAAAATTAGATTAATTACCATGTTATTTTCACAATCGTGTAAAAAAAGAGAGCTGTGTTTATATATATATATATATATATATAATAGTGTTTCCCCTCTTAAATTAATTAGCTTGCTGTAGTCATAGAAATAATGAGAAGGAATGGTATTATCAAATCTAAATTTATTTATTTACGTAGAAAATAAATCAACACATAAAAACAGAACAATACAAGGCAAGACATAAACAGTTGCCACTTACATGACGTTTCCAAAAGCAACTTTTTTCCGCTCCTGAGATCTCTTCAGGGCCGATCCTACAGGCCAAAGGAAGGTGCGACCGCATACCGTACATAATTTCTATCAATAAAGCAAAATTTTTTACTAATTTCTAAAAATAAACAATAAATCGAATAAATATGCAGAATTTTGAATATTTATTGAAAAATCAAATCCCGATTTCCCTATAGTACAGAATAGTTTTAAAAAAATAGCATGTTAGTGCACAGTGTGTTGGCTGATACTGTCCATAAATGTCTAATCTTTACAAACATCCTTCATATGATAGAAAAATTCGTGGTGGACCCGACAATACCACGCATTAAAAAGATTTTTTTATTAGCGGCCCTGACACCCCACTGTGGATTGAGGCTGTGACGTATGTGCATCCCC
Organism: Trichonephila clavata; assembly: GCA_019973975.1. NCBI lineage: Eukaryota > Metazoa > Arthropoda > Arachnida > Araneae > Nephilidae > Trichonephila > Trichonephila clavata. Next base: position 17,132 of record BMAO01029394.1, on the reverse strand, counting down.
CTTTGAGACATCTGGGACTTGCTTCCCACGGCCGGGTCAGTTTTTAGAAGAATGATGACCACACGTGCAAAGACACCTGCAGTCGCTAATATACTGCAACGGACGTGTCTTAATTAGCCCCTGCAACCTTTGACCCGAGGGGAAGCATTCCGCCACCACCGGATGTGGGGTGCGAAAGAGGACGAGGTCGGTCAACCGCAGGGGGACCACAGAGGGCCGTGAGAGAAAGAGTAAATAGCGGAAACTGGCAGTGAACGGACACCAACAAGATCCCTCCCTCACAAAATTATTTTGGACTCTAAAATCATCTCATAGTGAAAACTTGTGTATTAATGTAAATAATAGCTGTGACTTAATTAAACTAAATTATTATATTTCAAACACGCTACCATTATTGAATCAAACGTCACAAGGCTTAGCTAAGAAGTCTCAAAAAGGATTTTTACGAAAGTTGCTTGACGAAAATATCTAATGATGTTTAAATTCAATATGCATTTGGGATTCTATTAATTGACCAAAAAAATAAAAGTTTTGCACTTTAAATTTTATTTGAATTTTTGTTAATGTTTTACTTTTTAATCTTATGCAGGTAGATGAGTTTATAACCTCCATATATAAGTATTAAATATATAAGTATTATAATACGATTAAGTAAGTAAATATGTAAGTATTATAATTAATAATTAAATAAATTACTTATTGTAATACTTATAAATCAAAAGTAACAAGTATTAAAATAAGTAATTGAAAATATGTCAAATTATAAAGATTAAAAAAATATTGTATTAAGTCAAAAAATGAAAATTTTCTAGACGGGCAGTACAATAAGTCTTGTCTTCGCACGCGGTTACATGACACCCTTGGATTGGCCCTGCATCTCTTCTAAATCTTGGTCAACCTGAAGCAAATAAAATCCAGATTTTCGGGAAAAACTGTTGTGATTTGTTCGAATAAGCGGGTGATGCAAGTTTGAATCATCCTGCTTTAAAAACGCTGAAGTTTTAGTTTTGGGGAAAGATTGAGTTATGAGTATTTATCTGAAGTGGGTGAACTAGAAATTAACTATGGCGTGAAGACAATTGTGAACACACACATTTATCGTGAGACAAAAATGAAAATTATTTTGAAACTTTTAATACTTGATCGTAATTTCTACAAATTTAAAAATTAGTTTGGCTCTTAAATTAAAGCATTTTATGAATTAAAGCAATTTTTAAAATTGTAGAAATTAGGATCAAATATTAATAATTTCAAAATAATTTTCATTTTTGTCTCACAAGAGTTTCAAACAATTATTCTTTATAATTTTTCCTGGTTATTTTTCTTAATTATCTTCTGCTACTAATTAAAGTCGGACCAGTTCAAAATATGTCCACCGCTGGAAATAGATATGTGGACTTCCCGTTTATATCCGTTTTTGCCTAGGAAAGTCTCTCTTATTTTCACCCTTGTATAATTTTAAATGTAGTATTAGGATTATTCATTTGTATTAAGTGTTAGAAATCTACTATACAACTATAAAGAGTAAATATCTATTTTATGCTAATATTTATTCGATGTACACCACTTTTGTCCCTTAAACTACTACCAAGCATTGCTTAATGCACCTCAAATGTTAAAATCGATGAAATAAGAAATAACCATTTTAGATGGTTCTCCTTGTTCAAACACTGAGCTATCAAAACAAATATATATATTTCTTCAAAAAGAGAGAAATCTCAATTTAAAACTTTATTGCTGTCTTTAAATTCTTGCACTTATGTGTGTACTAAATTTAAAATTTAAAACAAAGCAGGAAGAATAACAAAAATAAAGCAGCTCTATTATAAAATCCATTCACCATCGATAACAACTTAATCCGGTTCTTATTCAATACACAAATCATAAAATTTCAAAATCAAAACCCAATAGTAGTTAAAGGCCTCCGCTGGAAAAATGATTGTCGTGCCCATCTCGAGCAACGCAATCGTGATGTTGTCTTGACAATTCTACGATAAACATCGGAAATACTAAAAGCCACCAACGTTAGATGGTAATCTCTAACGCTGACAGGAAATCGAAGGAAATTCTATTCAAGTTGCCGAGAGTGTACTCGAGGCAGCTCTCGAGGAATTCAGGTGATAAGAATATCGGAGCTATCAGACGGCTTCACGGAACCGGAAAAGATTGAGAGCTAGTAGCTTTCTAGCGGTTTGATGAAGATATTAGATTTTCTCACTAGAAATTTCCACAAAGTAGTAGAAACAAAAGTGATTTAATGATTGTTTTGTGAAGTGATATATAAGGTTATCACAATATCAAATTCGAATTTCAACAGCCAACTAAGCAGTGCTCACATCAAGATTCATTACAAAAAGGATACCAACTTCAACAACAAAAAGTATAATTTCAAACGATTAAATATCAGTAAATTAAAATTAACTGTAATAAAAATTAGAGGTAAATAAAATATTAAATAAAAGCAGATGAGATAATAGTAGGAACAATAGAGAAAAGAAAATTTTTAAGTCAATTCCTAATTTGTTAGAAAAACATACTCGCGCAATTTGTTGCAGCAAGATGTAACTCCGACAAAAATAACACAGAATAAATATAAAAATAAAAAATATAATTAATTAATTAATTAAAATTTGAAAAAACTGTAACCATCATGTCTCATCCTCTACAAATTTAAAAAACGTATTTGAACTTGAGTGGATGAATAGAAACTATTTTCAATATATAGGGAGAATATATATATATATATATATATATATATATCGATAAGTACACCATTATGAATCAGGTCATACACCATTATGAATCAGGTCGAAGAAATGATCCATCATGCCTTTTGTTGAGATATATAGATGATTTACTTGTTATTGGTCGAGACAGGGAATTTAAACCTAACATTGATTTTTATCCGGATTATTTAAAATTGATACAGACAAATTTTAACTCAAACAAAGTTGAATTCTTGGATTTAGATTTACATATCATTGACAACAAACTATATAGCAATATTTATGATAAAAGGGATGCATTTAACTTTAATGTTATAAAGATCCCAAACTTCAATAGTTGCATACACGTGTCGATATTTAGAAACATAATTTTAAATTTCTTATGAGAAATAATAATTTAACTACACATAATATTGATAAGTTCAAGAACATTCAGAAATTTTTATTTAATTGCATACAGAGTGATTATCCCATCAACTTCTTGAAATCATACATAGATCAAAAACATTTCTTAAAAATCTTTTTAAACTCATAAAAATTGGCAACTTGTGACAGATTCCACGATAGGTTTTGCGAAATGCACAGATCCACCACACAACATTACGTCCACAAAGTCAGCTTGTTAGTGGTCCAGCTGTGAAGAATATGTTCATTCCACACACAGGTTACATTTTGATACACACACATACCAACGTTTACACGACTATACTTTAAAATTATTAGTGACCAACCAAAATTTCTATGACCAATCAAAAAAACTTTTTGAATGCAATCTGGCTTTCATCTAATATTACATATTTAAACTCGAAAGTAAGAATATTGATGTTTTGGGTTATAGCGTGGCATTAGTGGAAGTGATGAATAATGTAGGAGTTGTGATTGATGTAGGAGAAATGAAAAATTGTTGAGAAATTAGAATACCGTTCATCGATTTCATTTATTAATAGGATGATTTGGGGTGAGTTTTTTTATTTTTTTATTTTTTATTTATGTAATCTGTTTTGATGTTGAAAAGAATTTAATTTTTGAATGTACTACACTCTTGTTTTGAATTTTCAAACTTTTAAGGTTTTTTCATTCTATACAACCATTTCAGGGATCGGTGCATATTCTTTGATTTTTTTATGGTTGTTTTATTATGCACTAAGGTGTTTTTGCATTTTAACATTTTTATGTTATATCTTTCAGAATGCAATGGCGAATAGTTTAATTTTTTTAGGTATTAAAAAGAGAAATATTTTTAATTTTAAATTTTTAAAAGAAAAGTTTTTTTAAATTTTAAATTTTTAAATTTTTGTGAATTTGGATATTTCCAGATTAGTTTACCAAGTTGCAATAGGGGGAAGGTTGGCGCCATCAAACTAGTTTAACCCCACTTATCGGTCCTAAGTCCGAGGTTGCACTTGGATATTTTATAATTTTTATCTTATACAATTTTAATTTCGCTTGAAAACGTTGATATTCATTATTTTTATTCGCCATTGAAATTTTGAAATATGATGTTGTACTCTAGGTTTAATATGATTTGAATATTTGCTTGGTTATATTAGTGTGAGGTATTTTGGATATATTTAAATATTCTTCATTCATGTGTTGGGCTGCTTTGCGCCTACACGTGTATGAATTCAATGGTATATAATATCTTAATGATTCGAATATAATTTTAACAACAAAAATATATATAGTTGATTTTGAATTCTTAATAGATTCGGAATTTCGGCTATTGATATGTTTAGTTTATGTTTGCTTACTTATTAACTTTTGTGATTATTGTATCTATATATTTTTTTATATTTTGTATCTATATATTTTTTACTTTGCTCTTTGGATCTTCAATGATCTTTTTTCATCTACAATTTAATTGTGTTTATATAGAATTATATAAAAATATATGCTGTCTCTGAGTCGTGTGTATTTGATGGTTACTCTGAGTTATGTGGAGTCTAAGGTTTCATGAGGGCTGATTTGCTTTTAAATTTGCCAATTGTGTTCAATATGAATGTGAATCATAATCTCATGGAGTATGAATTTTTTGTGGGTTTATTGCTGTGTATATAGATGAGGAAAAAGTGGATTTTAAGTATATTAACTCAAATATAATGATATCAAGGTTTTATATATTTTTAGAGACTGGCAACTTGGCTTTCAATATTGATTGTCATTGCTCGGTGGTGCAATATAATGGTGTTTGTGCTATCGTCAATCAGTTACCATTAGTTTGAGATTGAGGTTTTCTGATAAAATAGAATGTGTGATAAAATGATACATTTACATAGGCGTCATATGGAGGAAAGCAATGTGCGCAGACAACATGAGACAGCATGCAAAAAAATTATAAATATAAGAAAAAACAAAAAAACGTTAGCTTGTTTCTCGTCGTTTAATGAGGAATTTTCGAGGTTAAGATTACATGATAATCAATACATTAGGAAATATAAAACACGTATTATTTGGAATACTGGTTTTGTAAGGAATTACTATGATATATCGAGGTGGAGGAATTATGAATCGAATTATAGTGATCTTAAATATGACGAAAAGTTTGATAACATGTTTTATAATAATACGGATCACTTAAAATTGAACTTTAGAAAATGTGGGGATAAAAGATGCAAAACCTGCCCCATGATGCAACTTGAACAAAACAATGAAGATTCAGAATTTAAGTTCTGTAAAACATTCAATTGTGTATATATGTTGACATGTGGTGTCTGTGGTTTTAAGTATGTAGGTCAAACATCAGGAACTATGAACTTGAGAATTAATCAACATAGATCAGACACTAGAAAAAATACATCAACAAAAAATATATGTAGGGTAGAAATACAGCATTTTAATAAACATGGTTTTGAAAGTGCTGTGTTGAATATTATTAAGATTGTACCTAATAAGATAAAAAGATTATGGTATGAAAATGTTTATATAGGTGTTTATAACGCTATGTATCCTTATGGATTAAATGTAATATGGAACAACAAAAATTTAATCCAGGCTGTGAAACAAAATGATAAGGAGTCTATATATAAAGATAGAAATAACGGTAATAAGACTAAAAGAACTAGAAAAGGTGGACGCAAAAAGCGAAAAAATAGAGAAAGGGATGCAATTAGAGAGGAATTAAATAATTTGTTACAGGATTTTGAGAATAATTTCAATGTTGGACAAATAAAGTATTTTTTATTTGGACTCAATAAAGAGGAAATAATAATAGTATTAAATTTAATAAAAAATATTGGATTAAAAAATAATCACGGATCACACTTAGTTATGGATCTATGCAAATATATTGCTAATAAATTGGATATAAAGACAGACTCTAAGGAGGCTTATATTACAGAATACTGCACTTTAACATATATGAATAAAACATATAACGGGATACATTTTTCTGAAATATTTAGGAAACACATGGATTTATTCCCAGTGAAGAATGTATTGATAAAACGAGCGTTCAAGTACAATAAAAAGCTTGGTAGATCAATTTTTAACTATAATAGTATTATGGAAATGGTAGATCAGAAAGAATGTAGATGCAGTGATTATAGAGAATATGTGGATGAATATCATGGGCACGTTGTAACGGAAACATAGAGATAGTTCAAGATCAAAAGTTGAAAGAAATTATGTACAAAGGCACTGGATTTCGTTTAATGATTTCCAATAGCAACTTAATAGTAAAAAAACAACTATCTGAAGATATTAACAAATTTATCCTCAATATTGCAATAAAATATAACTTACCTACTCAGGCCTTTAAGGAATATGGTTTTTATGTCCTCAAGGACTTATTGAATTTTAATTTTAGAACAAAAAAGGATATTTCCTATAGAGAAATAAAAAGACCTATAGAGGATTTACAAAAACACTTCGTGATAGTTTACGTGGATAAAGTCCCAGGAAACTATGCAATTATATGCAAATATTATTACAGTAAATTACTAAATGATCATATACAAAATAATAATGCATATGAAGTAAACAAATTTTGTATGAAAGAAATTAACAACAGATTATTAGCATTTTGTAGACAATTGGATATTTCTAACAGTAGTATTAAATATCCCCATATATTTTTGACTCCCAAATTTCATAAAAATCCAGTCAAATTCCGCAGTGTAACAAATGGATTCAATACTTATATATCCAAATCGGGAAGAATTTTACAGAACATATTACAGGATACAATAGACAAATTTAAAGATTCTTCTATTATAAAAAACAGCTATGACGTAATAAAGAAGGTTGAGCAACAAGGGGTATTTTCAGTGCATGGATTCGATTTTGAAGACCTATTTAACTCTATCGAAATAGAAGATATGATTCAGATACTTACAGATGCATATGGGAAATATGGTTTAAATAATTGTATTGGTTTTGAAAAGTTCAATATACTAATTAGATTTGTAATACAGGAGAACTTCATTATTTTTGATAACAAACTTTACAAACAAATAAAGGGCTTGCCTCAGGGTGGCCCTGCAAGTAATAGTCTTGCTAACTTATATTTACACCATTATGAATCAGGTCGAAGAAATGATCCATCATGCCTTTTGTTGAGATATATAGATGATTTAATTGTTATTGGTCGAGACAGGGAATTTAAACCTAACATTGATTTTTATCCGGATTATTTAAAATTGATACAGACAAATTTTAACTCAAACAAAGTTGAATTCTTAGATTTAGATTTACATATCATTGACAACAAACTATATAGCAATATTTATGATAAAAGGGATGCATTTAACTTTAATGTTATAAAGATCCCAAACTTCAATAGTTGCATACACATATCAATATTTAGAAACATAATTTTAAATTTCTTGATGAGAAATAATAATTTAACTACACATAATATTGATAAGTTCAAGAACATTCAGAAATTTTTATTTAATTGCATACAGAGTGATTATCCCATCAACTTCTTGAAATCATACATAGATCAAAAACATTTCTTAAAAATCTTTTTAAACTCATAAAAATTGGCAACTTGTGACAGATTCCACGATAGGTTTTGCGAAATGCACAGATCCACCACACAACATTACGTCCACAAAGTCAGCTTGTTAGTGGTCCAGCTGTGAAGAATATGTTCATTCCACACACAGGTTACATTTTGATACACACACATACCAACGTTTACACGACTATACTTTAAAATTATTAGTGACCAACCAAAATTTCTATGACCAATCAAAAAACTTTTTGAATGCAATTTGGCTTTCATCTAATATTACATATTTAAACTCGAAAGTAAGAATATTGATGTTTTGGGTTATAGCGTGGCATTAGTGGGAGTGATGAATAATGTAGGAGTTGTGATTGATGTAGGAGAAATGAAAAATTGTTGAGAAATTGGAATACCGTTCATCGATTTCATTTATTAATAGGATGATTTGGGGTGAGTTTTTTTTATTTTTTTATTTTTATTTATGTAATCTGTTTTGATGTTGAAAAGAATTTAATTTTTGAATGTACTACACTCTTGTTTTGAATTTTCAAACTTTTAAGGTTTTTTCATTCTATACAACCATTTCAAGGATCGGTGCATATTCTTTGATTTTTTTATGGTTGTTTTATTATGCACTAAGGTGTTTTTGCATTTTAACATTTTTATGTTATATCCTTCAGAATGCAATGGCGAATAGTTTAATTTTTTTAAGTATTAAAAAGAGAAATATTTTTTAATTTTAAATTTTTAAAGAAAAGTTTTTTTTAAATTTAAATTTTTAAATTTTAAATTTTTGTGAATTTGGATATTTCCAGATTAGTTTACCAAGTTGCAATAGGGGGAAGGTTGGCGCCATCAAACTAGTTTAACCCCACTTATCGGTCCTAAGTCCGAGGTTGCACTTGGATATTTTATAATTTTTATCTTATACAATTTTAATTTCGCTTGAAAACGTTGATATTCATTATTTTTATTCGCCATTGAAATTTTGAAATATGATGTTGTACTCTAGGTTTAATATGATTTGAATATTTGCTTGGTTATATTAGTGTGAGGTATTTTGGATATATTTAAATATATATATATATATATATATAAAATAAATAAACAACACTTTTAAAACCGCGTTTAAAGTAAAACGCAAGATACAAACTTAATAATAGTAGCCCCAAATATAATTATATCAAATGATACATTTATTATGAAACAATTCAAAATTATATTAAAAAAAATAAAACATTTTTATCTAAAGTTAGTTTTTGTTGTTATAGTCAGTAGAAGGCTCAGTCAGCGTATTGTCAGCCAATTTTGAATTTTCCATATATAATTACTAACTGGTAAGACTTTTAGGCGATCACCTCAAAATGTCTAGGCGGTCCACCAATCGATCGCGATCGACGTAATGCCCACCCCGGCTCTAAAGCAATTGTTTCTGCGGAAATGGGATAGATTAAAGGTAAAAGACTTGAGGCTCATTGTTGAAAATTTTTGCAAGCGTTTGCGCCTCTGCATTGCTGCAAACGGTGGTCACTTTGAAACCAATTAAATTTATTTATTAGTACGAGTGTACTCTTAGTATATATTATTTGTTATATTTTGTTAATTTCTTAATTTTTTATAAAGTTGTTTAAAAAATTGTTTGTCCGGGTTTTTTCGCCCCACCCTGTATATATATGTGTGTGTGTGTGTGTGTGTGTGTGTGTGTGTGTGTGGTGTGTGTGTGTGTGTGTGTGTGTGTGTGTGTGTGTGTGTGTGTGTGTGTAGGAAATTTGTGGATAATTGTAATAATTATTGATGTTCAAAAGATAAACATCAGTTTTTACTACTATTTTTGCGTGCAACTATTCTTTTTTAAACTTTTAATAAGTAAAGATGCTCTTTAAGATATCCAATTTTGTAGTTAAATTGAAAATTAATTTGTAAGCTATTTATATACTTTTCTAAAATTTGTCGTTGAAAACACCTGGACTGTTCCTTTATCTATACTTTTACGAACTATTTTTATAGCCTCTGTGCAGCAAATAAAATACAGTATCCTAACATTAATAGCACTTTTAAGGCACGTAAACTTTTCGGAAAAGGTCATCACGAAAGGTTTTAAAGATTAGTTCGAAAAGTTAAAATCCTAATATAAAAAAGACAAATTTATATTGAGTATTTCAGATTATAGTATATCAAACTTTCTTAATTTTTTTTTTTCATTTTGATATTCTGAGATAAAGGAATTTATCGCGTTAGCGATAACTCTCATTTTTCAAAAAGTTAAGTGACTGCAAGGAATAAAAATAAAATAAAATCTCTTTACTGTAGACATTAGAAAGAATACTCTGAAATTTCCAATAATTACTGCTTTTATATTCATAATTTTCTAATAAAACAGCATGATCTGTGTGACACTGACATAAATATTAAATTATTAAAACTTCTATAAAAACAGAATATATATTCAGTCTTATAATTTTACCCTCTTAAATAAAATTGTTTTTCTGGAGAAATTTCTTAATTTTCCCCTCACTTCTATTATGATGAAATTCTATAGAAAAGTATAAGGAAAGGTGTTTGTAAAAGTAATTATGGTGTTCGTTAAATATCTAATGAGAAAGTCTTTCCTCTTTCAAAATTTTAAATAACACATTAATCGACTTCATTTTTATTTAAAATATTTACTTCTAACATTAAATTTTATTACACGAGGAAATAATAATTTGACTTCCTAACACCGTCATTAATATTAGGCTTTTTAAAGAAGAAACGAAAAATATAATTTCGAAATACAGGGATATTTTGATATTTATGTCAATTAAACTTCTCATTTTTGTTAACTCTAGTAAACAAAATAAAAACCTACAGCTGCGAAAGATTACTTTGAAAATTTAAAAGAATCCGAAAAGAAGTTAATTGGATCGTTAAAAACGGGAAGATTATATATATTGGGTGTAAAAATAAAACATGTAAACTTCAAAAAAAATTGTTCAAGCTTAACTTAATGATCGAACTATTTTAACAAAATAGGTGTATGGCTCATTAAGAGATTAATTAAAAGTATAACGTGTCATTATACGAAGAAAATTTCACCAAGATAACTTGTTAATTATGCTTTTTGCGGTAATTAACTTTTTGTTGCAAGGAACCCAGTTTTAATTTGCGTGTAAATTTTCTCGATTTTTAATGCCTTCTTTCACATAAAATATATTTTATAAATACAAGATGAGTTAATACATTTTAAATTAAATTTTTAAAGAAAATGAAAGGATTTTTGGGTGAGTGAGTGAGGGAATGAGTGAATATTAACGTCGCACTGTTCAGCTACACGAGAAAGGATTTTTGGAAAGAAATAAAGATTGAAAAATTATATATTAGGCGAGAAAGTTATATTAATATGCATGGTAAATAAAGCTGCACGAGGACTATTGTGAAGGGCTCATAATTTTGAACCAAGGTCAAGGGACGAGGATTTCACCAGAGATGGCACCTGCCTTCAAACTATACCATGGATGGTTGAGCCTCAACATATTTAATGTGCTCTGGATGGCGAGTGAGAGAGTAAATATTAACGACGCACTGTTAAGCTACACTAGGGCTTTTGGCTGCGGACTTCGTAATTTTGAACCATGGTCAAGTGACGAGAGCGACAACTGCCTCCGGATGGTGAGGTTTCAGCGGTACGAGACTCATTCTCATGACACGCCGGCCACACACATGTCAGTGATCTTGACCCCTAAGCAACCGCGGTCACATTAAGAAATGAGAAAAAGGGAGTAATTGCAACTATCTTCTTTTTTTTCAATTTTTGTCCTTTAAATAATTAGGAGGATATTAGAAACTTTGAATATATTAAAAAAACTATAAAATAGTATTTTTTTTTACTGCAACCATTTGCTATAAAAAATCTCTTCTATTATAGGCGACAAATAAATATTGCTTTTTTGAATTTCATTTTATTACTTTTTGTATTTTATATATCTCTGCACTTATGAACAAAGGTAAAATAAGTTTCTCAATTTGAACTAAAGGCTCTCAATTATTCAATTGAAAAATTATGCAAAAATTCAGAGTCGAATATTCAAGCATGCATATTGGTATCTGCAGAAATGTGACTGTGAAGAAAATATAGGGCACGAAGGACTGTTGGTGATACTTCTGCAATAAATTTGCAGTGCTTCTCACAAGAATTTGGTAAATTCCACAAGGTACCACGTAAAATAAGTTGATACGAATGTATAGATTTGGAATGAGATGATGAATTATTGCAAATGTCTATATAACGTCCAGTGTTTGCAATTTGTGGAAACAATTTCAGGACGCTGGGTTCATATCAAAAAGATTTGGACAAGATAAACTAAGATCTATAACGAGGAATGATGTTTGTTATTAGGCTATTTTAAATGGGTCATAAATAACTGCTACATTTTCACAACTCTCACGTGAGTTATATGTTGCCATTGGAATCCGATTTCATGGTCTACTAACTTCATAAGTTTTCATGCGGCTGGACCGATTTTCATGTTTTTCTCATTACATCTCACAATGGAGGCATTTGGTATTAGACCAGACATTTGTACAGCACCTTAATTCTTATAGATGAGTCAGGATTCTTGGGGCACATGTGTCTGGTAAGAGCCTGGTACACGATACCATCGATTCCTAGTCAGGGAATACAATAATTACGGTGGTGGAGGTGTAACACTTTGGCAGGTATCATGCTGGACGATACTGCATGCTAGCATGTGTTTGACAAAGAGCACGGAAATGTGATGTGGGATATCTTTGGAATTTATAATTCCTTTTTATGGTCCTGTATTCTTATTATCATCAACATAGGCCCCTGCTGGCGGACAATTATGTGGAAACTGAGGATATTTGCCGCATAAACAGGCACGCCAAAGATCTGGAATTTACCCCTATGGAGCGTATACGGGAAACTCTTGGAGTAACAATCATATTTTTGTATAGCCCTCCTAGAGCCATCCAGAAGCTAAAAACTGCCTTGCAATAGGTGTGAGATCTACTGCCACCAGTACTCTTCAAATGCCATCTTTCGAGTATGCTGTCACATAACGCGATCTATCTGGAAGAGTGAGAGGGGACCGTTACCCATATTAGATTCATTCTCACTTCGATATCACAACGTGGATTCGGACATCCCTGCACGATGAGCTTCACTGTAATTATGCAATGCAAATGATCTCCTTAATAACATTTAGCCTAAGTCGAAAAATTTGGGAGAATTTTCGAATTAAATATTCTTTGTGGTTTTGAAGAATTTAACATATTTAAAGTTTTTCAAAATATTATTACCCATATGAACATAAAGTATTCCAAGGTACTAAAATTTCCTTTTGTTTAATCTGTTTGAGTTCTTCAGTAGAATTTTCACCAGACGGAAAAATGAGCGATGACTTACGATTTCTCACAAATTTATAACACCATGTAATTTATCATAATTTATTGACACTAAAATATTTTTTATAATCAGTAGATTCTTATAAAATATAAATTTTACAAACATTTAATTGGTTATATAAAAAAAGAACTGTGAAGTTTTCTTCGTAAACTGCTCCAAAAATAAAAAAACTCAAAATCTTTTTTTCTTTCAACTATTTCGAATTAGATTGCGTTCTCGTTTCCAAAATTGGGAATAAATACAATTTGCAATAAAAAATAGAACTATGAATAATTATCATTTTTTGAGCCACAGTTCCTGTCACCATTCCGTATTAAAAATAAGAGAATTTTTCCTTAAGATTTCTATTTGTAAAGAGTTTTTTTTCCCAATTAAATGGTATTCTGTACCAATAAATTATAGTTAAAAAAACACCAAAAAAACACGATTTTATACTGATACGAACTAAAAAGTAAGAAATATAATTCTTCATATAATAATAAAAGGATTAATGAGAAAATTGATGTCATTGGGGTAAAAGCGTGGCGTGCTCTTTATATCAATTCTTATAATTTCTTACTTCTATTCTGAAATGCTGAGTTAGTGTAAAAATGTAGTACAAAGCACCCCTCGCTTTTACTCCAATGATATTAATTTTCTCGTTAATCATTTTATTCTTATATTAAAAATTATTTTTTTTTTTTACTTTTTAGTTCGATTCGGTATAAAAACGTGTTTTTTAAGTTTTATTTAAACTATAATTTATTTTCATTTTTTTAGTTCGATCTACAATAAAAGCGTGTTTTTTTAGTTTTTTTAGTTTGGTATGCCCAAAATGTTGTGTTGCGTGCCATTGGTTCGCCATCCCTGCTATAGATACAGGTCAGACTAATAAAAATGTGTTAAGAAGAAAAAGAGTTCGAATTTTTAAAAAAAATTAATGTACCATGTTTTATAACGAACTAAAAAGTATAAAGTTCCTCCTTTTCGGGGTTTTTTTCCACGCTTTTTTCACATTCTCATGCATTGTCATCCATTTCTGAGCTTTGGTAAGTCAGTTTAAAATCAATTACAAAATTCCACCCGGAAAGACGTACCAGAAAGCGAGTCAATAAAAACATGGTAATATGAAGTGTCAATCATTTATTCACCTTTTAAACGTGTTCCTTTCATGCTAATTCGTATCATCACTTCTAAAAGTATTACTTTATAAAAATAAAAATTATTTAGCAAATAAAATATAAATTTTTTTAAACACATGCACGTCTTTTTTTATTTCCATTTTCAGAAAAACTATATAGATAATTGTTCTTTTTCGGTAAGAAATTGTTGATGCACACCCAGCCTTCCCTTTCTTAGATAAAGAGAACCTTTTTTTTTTATTTTATTTCTATTAAACACAAGTGTATTCGCTTTTAGGGTTTCACCTTAATCTTTTAGTCAGTAAATCTGGAATAAGTCATCCATTTCTGAGCTATGGTCCAAATTTCAAGTCTCTAGCTCATCGAGAATTCGGTTTAAAATCAATTGCAAAATTCCACCCGGAAAGACATACCAGAAAGCGAGGTAATAAAAACATGGTAATATTAAGTGTCAATCGTATTATCACATTTAAACGTATTGTTGTGATTTTAATTTGTTTCATCACTTCTAAACGTATTACTTTATAAAAATAAAAATTATTTAGCAAATAGAACATAATTTTTTTTCCACACATGCGCTAGTCTTTTTTTTAATTTCCATTTTCAGAAAAACTAGACACTTTTTTTTGGTAAGAAATTGTTGATGCACACCCAGCCTTCCCTTTCTTAGATAAAGAGAACCTTTTTTTATTTCTATTAACCATAATTGTATTCGCTTTTAGGGTTGCACCTTAATCTTTTAGTTGGTAAATCTGGAATTAGTCACCAAATCTGAAAATGGTATATGGAATTAGTCGCCAAATCTGGAAATCGTTATTCCTCATTTCCTTATCATGACAATGGAAAAAATTATGAAATTATTGTATTGTCATTGGTCCTTGACAAGTGTGCAAAATTTCGAATTAATCTGACCTTTTAAAGTGGGTAAAAATCGAGTTCAAAGATTCCGTTACATACAAGTGAAATGTATAAAAGCGTGTTAAAAATGCCAAGTATAATGTTCAACTCATAATTAGAAGAAAAGACATGACAAAATAAATATAAGCACCATAATTATCACAATGTTGTTTAATTTCATGATATAAGAGCAAAAAATCAGTTTTTTTTAAAAGCAGTTACACTCACACCTTACAATGGTACATCTTGTTGACTCTCTCAATGTCTGATTTAGTCATGCTGTTCTTGTCAAATGGATTTAGCAGTTTTCGACCATTCTTGGCGACCATAGTATCCTTTGTGTTCTTAGAGAACGCATCATTACCATAGATCATGATGGAGTCGTAATCGAATGGAGTATACAAAATGTTTTGAGTTGGAGCCAATTTGTCAAAATTGTATTCCGTACCTAAAAATAGTAAAATATTATCATGATATCAAATTATAAAAAAATAAAATAATTAACTTATAAAAATGCATTATATTATAAATAGAAAGAGCGTAACTTATATTTTTAGGACTTTTTTACAAAAATTAGACACGTTTAAACATATCTATATTTTTAAATGACATTTTTTAATGCAATGAAGTAATGATTTTTAACTCTATTTTCTGTTGCATATTTATTTTTTATGAAACTAAAATATCGTAGAAACTTAAGTTTTTATTAAATTAAAAATTAATTGGAAAAACGTCTTTATATATATACTAGAATACTTTATACAAGTCTACTGCAATTTAGCCACATGTGTGAGCTACCAAGTAACTTAAAACTTTGAAATCTAAGGGGTTTTGGATGAAATAGTTTGCAATTGCCAACACAACTCACATAGTTATTACAAATATTTAATGTTGAAATTTTCCCAAATTCCATTTTCCATTCCCATTTTCCAATATTTAAGATAGAAATTTGTTTTCTGAATTCATGGATTTAAATTTTAGATAAAATTGCACCTTCAATTTTTCCACCATTGAGTATGACCCCACCCCCAATCAAGCACTCCAGATGCACCCCAACTCTCTCTTTTCCAAATCTTAGTAAAATGAAATCTTGTCTCTACTTTTCCTCCATATTTACTGGCTTTGAAAATCACTACTCAGAGGTGAACGACTCTCATCAGTCAGGAGAACGTGACTTCATTGATGAGATGCTAGTCTTTGTGTTTTTGACGTCACAGTAAACCGTGCAGTCGATGGGCTACTGTTAATAGTATTCAGCAATCAGCGCGAAGGGCGGATATGTCACTTTTCTGTAGACGTCTAGCCGTAGTAATCCGTAATACCTGTCGTCCGGTTGTCGTCCGCAGCTACTGGGCAATGATTCTCGATTTCTGGTTCTGGTTTTTGTTTTTTTTCGCCTTTAGAACCATAAGCCGGTCATAACTTGTCATTGATTTCCTGCGTCAGACGCCACCAACCTTTTTTACAACTGTGATTGTCATTTTAAAAGTTTTCTAAGCTCTTGAGATGACACTTTGCCAATTCCAAACTCTCAAGCAGCACTCTTCAAACAATGCACCTCTTCGAGCTTGCCGATCATTTAACAGCGTATAAATGTATTCTGGTAGTTCTTTCTTGGCATTATGAAGAACGATTTCATTTTCATTTTTAGGGAATGCCTGAAAATGTGTCCTTCCAACCTTCCAAATACTTTTAAAGTTGCCATGGCAGTGTGCACACACATTCTACGTTTTTGCATGCCGTGATGAACCCTCTGATGTCACAGAGCTGGTATTTGAATATGCATCCCCTTTCTCCCTAGCTGCTTTTTCTCTATACTGGTCGTAAAAAAGAACGTTTCAATATGGTTTACGGTCCATGTATGGATGTAGGTATGTGTTGAAAAATGTACTTGTTTCTTAAGTTTGGGCACAAATATAATCCTTTATATACAGTTTGTTTATATAAAGGCTATGAACGCGCAACCTACTTGAAGTCGCTCCATCACCGTCTTGCTTACTTAAGGGTGGGGTGGGGGAATAAAGCATCATCAG
>BMAO01029393.1:0-19713 GCA_019973975.1 Trichonephila clavata | reverse complement strand
TTGTAAAAATCATCAAATCAAAAATTTAATATAAATTGTACCCTATAGCCTTAAATCAAGTGGTTAAATCTAAAGATGGATATTTAAATGAAACAATATTGATAGTAACAGAATCAGGATAAATTCAAGACGTGAAATGTCCTACATCTAGAATGATAATTCTTCAAAGTCAAGTGTTACAATTAAAATAAAAGTAGATTGATCAATAAAGTATTTAGTAAAAATAAATAGAAACCAAATAGTTATAAATTGTCAAATACCATGTTTAAATATATGAAAAATTACGTTAATACTAAAATGAAATATTTAGCATTTTTAGGAAAGTTATTATTTTTTTATCATTATTAAAGTTTTGCCTGATCAACAAGCCAAATCAAATGAAACACAACTTCCAATTTAAGAAAATAATCATAACAAGTTATCACAAAATCGGTTACAAAAACTCAGGACTGTAAAAGTAATTGTTACTGTGCATAAAACTGAATTTTGTTTCAGTGTACGTTGTACATAAGGAAAGCCAATGCTTTCAATTCAGATTATGTGGATATAGTTTGTTAATATTCGATTGAAACTTAATTTTCCTTTTTTTTCACATTTTATCACCTTAAGTATGAGAACTAACAGGTTTTCCAAATATTGCAATACAATTATTTTCTTACACTTAGCTTATAAACCTCATTTATGAATACCAACCGATGTGGAAGCCATTAACCACGAAATTATCATTTAAGCATGCCAAAATGTATTAATTTATATTAAAAATATCCAAGATAGCTGCTATTAATTATGATATATTAGAAAATATATGTTTCATGCTTATTTTTGTAGAAGAAATTTGAAGTATGAAGAAATCTTATGATGTTATGCCGTACAGTATTTAATTATATTGTATTTAAATAATATTACACTTAAGATTAAATCTTTTCAGACTTTTTGAATAAACTTTATGCTTCGCAAAACATAGTTTTTCTTGCTATTATCCCTATGAATATTGCTTTTTAAAATTTAATCCCGACTAAGAAAATACCTACATTTATCTTTTTGTATAAATATTAACTAATCCTTAAATTGATGGACATAAAGATGATGTTTACTAATCTTAAACATGTATAGCAGACAATGATCATTGTATCACAGTCAAACTTTTATTATTAAAAGAAAGTCAGGTTTAAATTATACAATTTGTAAGACAAAGGTTTATAAAACTAACTAATAAAAAAATTCTAACACTTTAGATATCCAGAAAATAAGAAAATCTTAAAACTAAGAAGATTACCCCCCCTTTTTCATGTATATATAAAAATCCTATTTTTAATATATTAATGGCAATGTTTCTAATCTTCATAACTCTGTTCAGAATTCCAACAACTCTGAGATCATTTCCGGTTCAAGCGGATGCATACCGCTCCGGGTATTTATTCTCTCCGGGAATATTATTAAATCTAAATCCGATAAGCTCATTTCGTAGCCGAGATAAGGACGTGTAGCTTCTTATCACGCTTTGATGGGCTTATGACTGGATCAGAACTAGGTGTTAATTACGCCTAGTTCTACGTTTCATCCTATTAAATTCTTATTATTAAGAAACGATAAGAAATTATTTTTTTATACTGAGATGGAGATTTATGATTCCAGATTTTTCACTTAGAAATAAGACAATAAACTAATAATAAAATTATTGGACATCAAATGGGCTTAATGTACTTTTACTTAGGAATAAAAAAGATAAACAATAAGCAAAAATTATTGCTTTTTAATTAAAAATAATACGATACACATATTTCTTTCTTTTTCTCTGATTGCACTTCATTTTATAGGAATGTATTTTCATAATTCTAAAGTAAAAGAAAAAGGTAGTATGCGTTAAAGTATAATTTTTAAATGCATAGGAGATTTTAAATATCCAAAGTAAAATTAGTTTTTCATGCATTACATTGGGTTAAAATTATGAAGTGTTATAGTCTGATTTTTTTTCAAGTTAAAAAAATGTCCAGAGCTACAAAAATAGATTTCTTGAAAGATGAAAATATTTTCACTGGTCTGTCAAATAGCATTAATTTAAATAGATAGATAGATAGATAAAAAATATTAATTTAACAATTAAAGTAGAAAATAGTAAAATTAAAGAAGAAAAGAAAATTAACGTTAACAAACTTAAATGGAAGCACAAATATACTTAGGAAGAATCATAGTAAATATATAGATATCTATTTGATAATTTGGCGAATTTAATTATTTTAACCAAACATATATTAAATTGTATTACACGTTAAATTCAGAAAATAGCTGAAAGTTCTATTGAAAAAACTCAGAGCTATAACGTTTAAAAAGAAATTTACAGTATAGAAAGAATTTTACTTAAGCATACCGCGAGAGATAATTTATGTCTTTTAACATACAAGTAAAAAAAAAAATATTATCAATATTGCTGCTCCTAAGTTAGCAATGTTGATAATACTGTAGCATCCATGTTTTTAAATTTTTTTTTATATTAACTCTGTTATTTTAATTTTTTTTATTTCCATTTAAAATCAATTGTCTGGTTATCTTACAATTTCAATTCTTCTCAGTTTGATCATGTTTATTTATCTCTCTCTTGTACGGAAATTTTAATTATATATTCTCACATATATATGTTATGTGGCTGCATAGAGCCTATATATGTTTGAATTTTGATAAATGATATTCTGGTCTTTTTATAGATCTTGCTATTATGTAGCTTCTATATATATATATATATATATATATATATATATATATATATATGTATATATATATATATGTATATATATATATATATTAATATATATAAAGGTATTTCATTTAACTGCTTCATTTCAATTTATCACATTGGATATATTGCTGGCTTCACACAACTGCATTTTTCAGGAAATATTTCGTTATACAAAAAGCAAAACTTTCCAAATAAATGTCTGTTTTAAAAATATTGGAATTTTTTATACATTCTTGAAATTATAATCAGAATTAGATTGTTAACAAATTAGTCATATTTGAGTGTGTGAGTAAAAGTGATATTGGTTGCTTCTTCTTTTATTGACACAACATTACTGTGTCAGCCAGGCCTTCTCAGGAACTCCCATTTCGATATTAGCTTGGCAACAATTCTTCAATTAGTCACTCTTAAAGTCCTAAATTCGTCCTTCACACAATCAGCCCATCTCAAAATTCGGGCCTATCCCTAGTTCTAAATTTCATCCGATTTATAATTGCAAATTCTGAACGTCAAGGAAGAATGGTCCGTAGGGCAGATGCGGCCCACAAACCTCAAACATTAACAACATCATTAACGATCATTAACCTCATTAATTAACATGAAATCGTGTTGAGAAATCAATCACTATAAATATAAATACGAGGCTTGATTTAAAAAAAAGTTTGAAGTCGAATAAAGAAATATTTACTAACGATAGACAGGGAAAATACATAAGGGGATTAAGACGCATATATGTCTTTCACTTTTCGACATAATCACCACGCATATATTTAGGCATACATAAGAACACAAAATTAACTTGTTAAATCAGTAGAGATCGTGTCCCTGTCCATTGAGTCAGGTCTCAGCGGATGTTTTCACGCACTATCTGCAGAGAACCGTCTAGCGGGATTCATGGTCTTTCAACCTCGGAAACAGGAAATATTGAATAATTTTAAATTATTTTGAATCATTCCTTTAACTCACTACCTTTTGATTTCTGTTGTTGAAGAATTTGGCAGGCCGCTCTTGCCATTTGCAGTTTTTGAAACACTGTCCGCCTAATTGAAAAGAGCGACACCAATTCACTACATGTTGTCTACTCTCTCATTGCTTCTTCAACATGAACTTCCATGATTTGACTGTGAATGTCAGATGCGGACGCATTCTTTGCTCATAAAAAACGAATCATGGCTCGCACTTCCAAACGAGAGGAATTTTCTAAGCGTCTTTCCATTTCAATCATCCTGAACCATCTGGAAGCTGTCACTACCTACCCGTACAACTACTGTATAACAAGTAGCGCTATCTGTTTCCACTCTGTGGAAACTAAATTTCTCCACAATATGTAGTTTTCAGGTGATGCAGCTTGTAACTTGTTTTTGGATCATCCCTTGTAACACGTGTCTAATGGGATGCCTTAAATTTTCCTCAATGAAATACGATTAAAAGCAATATTGACAATTCTGGTTCTTATGTATTTTATTGTCTACTAATTTCGTCAAGCAAAAAGCGTTGCCGAATTCTGAGATATTCAGCCAATTTGAAAATGGTTCTAGCTTACGTTCGAGCACAGTAATAATAATGATAACTGCATTTGGCAACATTTGTTTAAATGGATGATGTCGTTTTATTTGGCGAAATTTTTATATAGTATAGTACTAGAATATGCTATTTTTTAAAACAAATTAAAAATCAATTAATTTATCATATTTATAGCTCTTAAACGTTGTCTGCTTAAAATATTTTAAAATTAATAATTAAAATGAAAGTATTATCAAATAAAATGGGAAATTATTCTACTTAACAAATTCATAAGCTCCGTACATCTCATTTACTCAATTCAGCTGAAAAACTTATTTTTAAATTCTGTATTAAATATTTTCTCAACAATTTCTCATTACTGTTAATTCAGAATTTTATATTTTTCTCACAAACATACATGTAAAACTTTCTCTGCAAAAATAGTCAAACTCTCGTCATTGAACAAAAAAAAAAAAAAGACTCCTGAAAGTCATGTTTCTTTTCATGAATATTTAAATAAATTTGTTTTATTGAATGAAAAGAAGCATGAGGTAATAAGATTATTTGAAAAGAACACAGAAATAGTGAAGAAAAGAAATAAGCAAGCAGCTTCTCTTAGATCTTTATCTTGCAGCGTGTTAGAAATCTTGCGATGGGTTATTTGTTGTGAGGAGAAAGAAAGCGCAGATTGCTATTTCACCTATTTTACACACGAAAGATATAACAAGAGAATTATCGATCTCAATTTCTCTCCGAAAGCCATCCACCCACGCTTTATATAATTCTCGTTTCTTTTCTTGAAAATTTAAATTCAACACCAATGTAAATATAATCTGGACTGAAGGGATGTAAGCTTTGTAAAGTGTAACGATATGATTATAAATTCCTTGCGAGTGAGATCTTTGTTATTTATTTTAATGGAACTATACGCATTTAAAATGCTACAGCAATGTATAGTTAGTTCTTTTAGGCTAATTCGGCTTTATAACTTTACAAAATTATATGCTGAGTCAAGTGTCTTTCCTTTAAAGAGTTCCAGAAATAATATAATTCTGTAAAGAGATATTTTTTTTTCAATTATATGTTTCCCAATAAAATCATTAAAACATCGTTAGATAGTTCGATGTTATAACTGCAATCCTTTCAAGATGACTAATTGATTAACTTCCGGTACGTACGTATTATACCGTCGATCAAATTCGTCAAATCCAAAGATGTTGCCAAATGCTGCGATGTACATTTAATAGTGGAAATCATTTCCGTGCACGTTCGAAAGCAGTAAAATCCAGCATTTGACAACATATTTTTTATTTGGCGAAATCTGTTCGTTTGGTGAATTTGACAGACGGTATAACACGTAAGACCTGATTTTCGGTAATTTATGCCATGATATTTACTTCAACTAGTTTTGTGTTTGAAAATTTTTAAATAGAACGATTTATATCTTTATATATAAAATATACGTGTCATAGTGTTTGTCCGCAATGGACTCCGAAACTACTCAACTGAACATAATAAAATTTTGCATACTGTGTGTCATTTCGTCCAACTTAGAATAGAGGATGGTTTTTATTTCAATTAAGCAGGCTATAATTTTTTTATTGCCGGAAATTTGAAGAATCTGGAAAAAACGTTGCCAGATTCCGTAAGGGAATAATCGCAAAATGTGGCATTGCTCATGTGTCTGTGGAAGCAGATATTACAAACCAAAATGCAGGAAAATTAAGTGCCTGGAGTATTTCGGGGTGTGGAATCTGATTTTTAAATCAGTTTCCAAAACTAACTGTAACTTTGCCGAATAAAGCCGGCAAACCATATTTCAGACACACCACAACAGGGGATTACATTAAAAGCCTTGAATCGTGAAAACTTGGACCCTGGAGTACTTCAAAATGGATGATTCGAATCTGATATCCAGTCTGAAAAATAACTGTAACTTTGCCGGATAATTCAGGAGGACCATTTATTACGCAAACCGTGGCAAGAGCTTACCCTTAATGTCTTGGTGCAGGAAAAATGCGTTTCTGTTTTAATTCGGGATGGTGAACGAGACTTTGAAATCGAATTTTAGAAATTCCTGTAACTTTGCCAGATAATGCCAGACGACATTAATGCTCCTTTCAGGGACTGAACTTGCCGCCTCAGGGGAACAAAAGTAATTTCCAGTTGTATCTAGGGGCAGGAAACGAGAATTTGAAGTTATATTTCAGAAACTAAACTAAACTTGCCGGATATTGTCTGAATTTGGAGAAAAGGCAAATGATTCGGGTCCCGCTTCCGGATTTTCATTATCTCTAGCGACTGAACTTTCTCGCGCTGGAGCATTAAAAGTCAGCTCCATGTGCATTTCGGAGTGGAAATGAGAATCTGATATTGAATTTTAGGAGTTTCGATAACTTTGCCGGATAATGCAAGTCAACCGTATTTTAGACACACCGTAGCAGGGCTTACCTTAAAAGCCTTGGATCATGAAAAATTTGGTCCCTGGTTTATTTCAAAACGGATAATTCGAATCTGATATACAATCTGAGAAAGAACAGTAACTTTGCCGGATAATTCAGGATGACCCTCTTTGGCGCAAACTGGAGCAGGAGCTCACCCTTAAAGTCTTGGCGTGGGAAAAGTGTATTCCTGGTGAAATTTGAGATGGTTTAAGCGAGTCTGAAATTGAAATATAGAAATTCCTGTATTTTTTCCAGATAATCCCAAGAGATCGAAATATTCTCGGACAGCAGTACCAGCCTATCTTGCCGACGTAAAGTGAGTGAGTGAGTAAATATTAGCGTCGCACTTTTCAGCTACACGAGGGCTTTTGGCGATTGACCGCCTAATTTTGAACCATGGTCAAGTGACGCGGACGACACCTGAGCTGGCACTCCCTCTCCTCACTACCACACCACACTAACGGGAGGACGTTTTGAGCTCTCGACAGATTTAACGTGAATCGCTCCCTTACACGGAGGGTTTTCAGTGGTGCTGGGCTCGAACTCATGAAACGCTAGCCATGATCCGATGCCTTGACCACTTGGCTACCTTGACCACTGTCAGCATAGAGACGCAAAAAGTGGATCTTGATTGTATTTCGGAACTGCCGATCCGAATATTCTCAATCCAATTCAATATAATCTCATATCTACGTCAAATAATGCCAAGCGAAAGTATTTTGCACGAACTGTGGAAAAGGCTTGCTTTAAAATTCTTGAGGAGAGAGAAATGCTTTCCTGATATTTTTCTGGATGGGAAACAATAATAATGTGAAATGGGATTTTAGAAACTCCCGTAACTTTGCTGGATAATGTCGACCGACCGTAATGTCCCCCTTCAGAGGCTGAACTTACAGGAGCAAGGACATCGAAAGTGGGCACCGAGTACTTCTCGGGTGGGAACAAGAATCTGGATACGGATTTCAAAAGCTTCCGTAGATTTTCTGGATAATGCTGGAATGAGGTCAAATGGCTTTGCGTTCGAGTCCCCCCCCCTGGATTTTCATTCCCTATAGCAACTAAACTTTCAGGTGCAGTCGTGCGAAAATATGATTGCAATAGGAAATTGCATCTTCGGGCATTGTTGTCACTTTATTAGATGGTGGAAAAACTCCACATTCCGCATCAAGCTGCCATTTGACATCCATAAGATACAAGATGAAATGTGTACCATTGAATAAAAGAGTGGATTGGCTTTAGTTCTGCAAATGAATTCAATCATGATCAAGGATATAAGTGCACCATAACCCATAAACATTCACTCAAAGCATTAGATAGAACTTTACAAGATTTAAATGAAAACGAGAGAATATTCGGTGTTGCTGTTGTATTACTGTTTGGCGATTTCCGACACACATTAGCAGCCATTACACGCTCTACTTTTGCTCACGAGATTAACGCATGTTTAAAACAATCGTTTTTATGGCAAAACGTGGAAACACTTCGATTGCCAATAAGCACGCGAGTACATTTGCAAGATGATCCATCTGAACAAATATTTCCTAATCAACTACTGAATATTGGAAACGGTGAAATAGAACTTCAGCCCAATACATAATGCATGAAATAACCAGACGATCTGTGTAATGTTCTTTAGGCAAAAGAACCGATTGAGAGAGTCTTTCCGGATATACTGTATAATTATCTAGATAATTATTACCTCTGTAATCCTGTTACTTAATCAGGAAAAATGCTGATATTTTGATGAAATACACTTCCAGACACATGGTTGTTGCCAGTTGATCCAACGCCTTTTAAACCAATCGACACTATTGTTGATGAAAACAAAAATTTAAATTTTTAACCGAGTTTTTGAATTCTCTAGATGCATCAGGAATGTCACCGCATAATCTTCGGTTCGTTCCCTGGTTATTATCTGCGTAACTTAAATTCACCTAGATAATGCAACGGTGCACGTTTGATCATCAAAAGAATTATACCGGGAACTTCTTGAAGCAAACATTTTAACTGTAGAGTTTAAACGAAAATTCTGTTCTGCTACTACGGAATCTGTTGCCACGTATTCCACTGATACCTTCAGAATCTCTAATACCATTCAAAAAGCTTCGATTCCCGATTCGTTTGGCTTTCGCGATGACCATAAAGGAATCTGAAGCCCAAACAATATTTATTTCAAGCTTGGACTTAGAAAATCCATGTTGAATCTATTTGAGTTAGCAAAATACGGGTTACCTAAAAATATTGCGCACCAATTAGCGATCAATTGTATAAAATTATTTGCCGTTATACTTTAAAATGATAAAAATAATTTTAAAAATTGCAAAGAATCAACGTTATTTACCACATTTATAAAATTAAATCTTCATATGTTGTTACTTAACGACTTCGTTAGTAATTCATGCATTATACTGCACTCAAATAGGAGATGAATCAAATGCAAAATTAAAATAATTTGTTGTTTTATACTTTATTTCAACCCTTCAAAATTATAAACGAAGATTAATTTGACTGCATTGAATAGCTTAGAATAATATTGAACTAACGTATTAAAACAAAGCCACAGCAGTGTGTGGCCGGGCCAGCTAGTATATATATATATATATATATATATATATCAGGATTCCGTATTCCCAGAAGACTCATAGTAAGCAATATTGTAGACCCTGGAGCTTTTAATTATGTTTCAAAGTCCTCATGTTGAGATTTAAGAGCATTAAGAACGAGTTACAACTCATGATTAGACTCATAAAATCTAGTTTTGTCACCAGCAGTATATTTTTTTCTTCCAATGGAAAATTTGAGGTAATCAGTCATTTTTATGTATCTTGGAACTGCCAAACTTTCATCTAAAAATGCATATAAAAATTATTTGTCTTTTAATACAAGCAAAACTTATATTTTCTGAAAAATGTGACCAAAAAACTCTTGTGTCTTTTTATTCAACGAAATGATGGAAGCATGAAAAAGTTCAGCAAAAATTTAAAGTTGAAAAAGCGGGAACTTTAATGTAGTAGATGGCTGCATTTTAACTTTTATTTGTTGGAGATCCATAGACGAATTATAATTTCTTGAATTCACATTTTTTTTATCTGAAGAAATGCTTTTCTTTTGCTTTCAATGAATATAGCGATTAAAACCTTACCCAAAACGTCTTTATAATTTCTCACAATAATAAAGAAAATAACACTTAATTCGATTTAAAATGTAAAATTGAGTTTGCAAGAATCAAACTTTAAGAATATTTTTTAATATTCAATTTTTTGCAATCATATTTCAAAATTAATAATTTTATATGAAGCTCCACTTAATTGTCTCCAAGGTATCTTAGAAAACTGTAAAATTTTTCTCTAAGCATTAGTTAAAATTCTCATTTGCATACTATCACACAATATGATCCATGCAACGTTTATATTCCAGTCCAAGATGTATATTGGATGTGTCAGAACATCATTACACGAATGTACAAATTTCTACAACATTACAAACGGCATGAGATTCGAAATTGTCTCTTCACCACAGGCGATGCAAAGTAATATTCCTCTCCATTAAAAGTTATCATAAATAAATTAATGCACTGATTAATCCCTAATACATTTTAAAATTTAATGCGAAAAAAAATACTTTCAGTACGTAAAATAAATGTTGCATAGTTGTAAACTCAAACTAAATTTTATGTAAATATTTGCTTTTTGTATCATAACATAGTTGTAAATTCTTATGTCTAGCACATCTCTGTTTAAATCTTCATAAATTACTTGATAGAATATGGCACAGTCTTAAATTAAACTTCCTTAATTAATTCTGCTTTCAGTTACTTTTAGGAACAGTGTGCACCTACCTGCATATATACGCATTTTTAAACACTTTTAATAAAGTATTATCTCGCATCAAATGACCTTCAGCAGAAAAGCATTTTGTATTTCACAATCTCTTTTCTTTTATTATATTAGGATTAATTGATTGATAGTGTAAAAATGACGCCCTTCAAAGTAATGCAACATCTATTTGCGACGGCCTTTTAACTTTGAGCTCAAATGACAAGAATGACACCTTTTCTAGAGTCAAGATGTAGAATTTGGGTTTTAGTAGACTTAATATGCATGAGCCTTCAACAAATTAGCTCTTTAATACAATAGCAACTTTTTTTTTGACAGAAACAATATCAGAAACTCATACATTCTTTATTGCGGAACCATTTCAAAAATGTATCGTAAAATTTACTTAAAAAGTTGAAAATTTTCAAAACGCGCTTTACGTATATGTTTATTTGTCTTTCTGTAAAAAGATAGATATAGATATATAAGTAATAATAATAAAAATAATAAAAATTATTTAAAATTAAATCTGAAATACTTGAGGCATCCGACAAGATTCGAAGAAAAATTTCTTTTAAATTAGTTTTTTTTAAAGAGATTTTTCTTTCATTTTTTATTTAATAACATAAATATCTTTCAAGAGCTATAATTATTAATAAACAATATGTATCACCATTACGTTTTGAAAAATTACTATTTATATAAAGTTTTAGCAAAATTTTAAATGTTAAGAAAAAAAAATATAAATGACATTGGGGGCCGTGGGTAACCTAGTGGTTAGAGCATCAGACGCCATACCGGAAGGCCTGGGTTCGATGCCCGATGCCACCAAATATCCGCCGAGTGCGGATACGTACTCGTTAAATCAGTGGGTCCGAATGGTGTCGCCCTCTATCATGAGCAAAACCGTACTGTCACCTTCATCGGCTCAAAGCTTCAGCTAACGACAGGCGTATCTCTAACCCGTTGCCATGATGAATTTCGTGGGCCTCGATCTGACTACGTCAGACAGATGGCATAAGTTACAACAATAACATATAAATGACATTAGTTTAGGTATAATGTTATTTTAATTTCATTGGTATTCTTCTTGATCCATTTCACTTGTCCGAATGATAAAAAATATTTTAGGGAATAAATATTTTATAATCATTCAAATTTGACGCAAATGATTTTTCATTAAAATTACTTAATGACCTAAGCAAAAAAAGGCTGTAAAATGTAATAACATTTAATATCTTTAAAACATTGTTTGTTATGATATAAAGGGTAAAGCATACGTAACATAAGCGTTACAAATTTAACTGAATATTAGAAAATTGTTTTGGAGATATCCCTTTTTTCATTCCAAAAATTCCATTCTAAAAAAAAAAATAAATCTTACAGGGTATATGATGTAAACAATAGAAAAATAACTTAATATTCTCGAATTTTATATATTGTTCTTTTTTCCTCAATACTCATATTTTTTGTCTAACAGCCAAAACTTTAACTCCTAAAAAAAAAGAACGTGGAAAGCCACGTGATACATGTGAAACTTCTTTGGTGACGTTGGCCGTAATGCAGGAATAGATCTAATTATATTAAACTGCTGAGAGAACTTTAATTAAATAAAATTCGAGCTTCATTTATTGTATGAAAATGTTTTTATTCAATTTTCTGCAACATCATTTTCCGAGAAAAACACAATAGGTATGTGGTAACTAAAGTAGGATATAAAAATCTTCGATTGTATTCAATCAAGAAAATGTGAGAAAACTGCATCAATAGTCATTCCACATATATTGTTTTTCCTTCTCTAGAATCAGTATTCATTGTCAAATTCAGTGTCCGTTTCAAGAATTTAATGAGTGGCTTTGCTCCTTCTGAAGCAAAATTAACATTAAAGTCTTCAGTTAAGATAATCGGCTTTTAATCATCATTGGATCCAATGATTGCAGCAGTCTCTGATGTGTACAGCACTAAAACTTTATGGATAAGATGATAAAAGCTGTGACAGAACTACCCGTGAAAAACAGACTTTCGCCAGGAATTACTGCTAGTTTTGCTTTTTTTTTTCTTTCACGAAATCTTTTCCTCTTTTTGCATTTGTTCTAGGCTATCTGACCAGAATTTATTTTAATTCAATGGAAATAAAATTAAAAACAAAAACTTAATGCATCACTAACTGAAGTCACTGTGTTTGTTTACAAGATGCTATCCGTAGCGATTCTGGCGTGAACGTTAGTGACATATACACAATGTACCAGACATTCTCGTAACTTGAAGAGCCATATAATGGTAATATTTTGGGTGCGTTTATTCGCTTAAAACGGCACGTTTATCTTATGAAACTACGAAAGTACACCACCCGAGTTCGTTACGAGAGAGTAGCAAGGGTACCCACCCACTTAATGTCACCGATACTAAGTGCATTTCGTCCATAGCAGCAAATATACTTTTGATGCACAATTCCCCCTTAGCAATTGTCCAACTTTTTCACGGATATGACGCAGGTCACGTGGTGTACACCCGCCTCGCTCTCTTTTCCTTCCCTCACCCTGGCGACGTTTTTTTTGGGGGGGGATCATTACTTCCGTTCGCTTTTTCACTGATATGCAAAACTGGTTAAATTTCCCATTCACTCCCTTCCGCAAAGAAGTTTCACTTCAAAAAAACTTTTTGAACCTAGTGGGATACTTTAATCTAACTCTATCATGTCTAAGCCAAATAAAAGCATTTGAAGAATGTTTACTATGTTATAATTTCTGGTAATTATTATACTATAATTTGTTTACTGGAACAAAAATTTAGTACTGGATATTTCTTCAATAATAAAGGATTAGAATAATATTTTAGGTAGTCTTGCTTTTTGAGAATATATAACTCTGTTTAAAATTTGTTATTCTATTTTTCTTTGGGTATAGTTGTTAAAACTATTTATATTTTATCGCCATATTTAAAGATACGTCACACAGCATTTACTTTTTTCCTTTTAAATATTCTATTAAAAATATTTGCACTCCAGACAATTGAACTGTTTATTTTTGGTTTGGGTTACATCTATTAATTCAAAAAATAAGTTATTTATATAGTTGTAAATCTGGTTGTTTCCGTTTTCAATTAATTTTATAGAAAACCGTTTCCTGCATTAAAATATTTTATAACCTTTAACTTAATTTTTAATTTTAATCTTTACTGGCTGGCTGAAATATTTACAAGGTCATCAATATTATAACTTGCAACTAACTTATAATAACAACAAACTGTCATGCGCAATCAGGGAAGGAAAACAAATTCTAACTTGCATGTGTCGATTCATTTTTTAAAGTTTTGCCTCAGAAATTTAGTTCTTAAAAAAAAAAACAGTTTGAATGCTATTTCGGTATCAAAAAATTGTTGCTTGAAAAAATTGATCATAATTTCATTGAACATATTGTTTTTGTTTTGTTGTTTTGGATACATATTTTTAACTATTTACTTTTGTAAAATTCGCGTGTCATGGCGTTTGTTCGCAATAAAAAAAATAATAAAAAAAATAAATAAACTCCGAAAAAACTACACAATTGGTTTTAACATAATTTTGCGTAATGTGTATCATTTCGCTTAAGTTAGCGGATGGGATCGTTTTTTTAAAATAGATTAATGACGGCGGTATCTTTTATTGCCGGGAATGCGAAAGTAACGGGTAAACGGGAAAATTTTTAACCGTGGCAATGCAAGCGTGTGAACGGAAGCGGACTTTGTGGACCAAAGTGCATGAAAAGTGAGTGAATGGCGTATTTCAGGTTGGAATCCGATTTTTGAATAGATACCCAAACATATCCATAATTTTGTTGGATAATGCAAGACGACAGTATTTTAGATTCACTGTGGCTGGTCCCTGGCGTATTTCGAGACTGTTAATCTAAATCAGAATTTGATCCAAGAAACACCTTAATTTTTTCTGGATGATTCCGGACCGTAACAGGCAGGTTTCAGGGTGGACCGTAACAGGGGTTTTCCCTCAAAGTCTTCGTACGTGAAAAGTGCGTTTTGATGTATTTCGGAGCGGGAAACAAAATTCTGAAATCAGGTTTTAGGGAACTCCTGTAATTTTGCAGGTTTTTTTTTTTACCGGAATAAGGTGAATTGTCTTCGCGTTCGAGTCCCGCGCGCTTCTGGATTTTCATTAGCTCAAGTGGCTGAACTTGAACTCACCTGGGCACCAAAAATCAGTTCCGAGTGGCTTTCGGTGGGAAGGGAAATGGTTAATGAGAATATGAAATTGTATTTTAGGAGATTCGGGAGCTATTCGAGATAATGCCGGACGACCGTAATATACGTAGTCCACTGCAACACCCTAACTTGCTGATGTTCTGATGTAGGGATGTAGGTTTTCGACGTATTTCACAAAGACCAATCTGAATATTAAATGAAATTCGAGAAATTCCCGTAATCATGCCAAATAATTGCATTTTATGTAAAACCAGGTTAGGAGGTTACCTTAAAATTCCTGGGGCGTGAAAATTGCATCCCTGGTGCTTTTCTGGGCTGAGAAAACGAACCCGAAATCGGATTTTAGAAACTCCCGTAACTTTGCTGAATAATGCCGGATGACCATAATGTCTGCCCCCCCCCCCCCCCCCGCATCCAGGGACTGAACTTGCAGGAGTAGGGAAACCGAAAATGAGCTCAGGGTGCGTCTCATGGAGGGATTTGGATTTCAGAAATTCCCGTAACTCTGCTGAATATTGATGGAATTTTGTCAAATGGTTTTGAGTTCGTGTACTGTACTCAGATTTCCATTCCTTATAGAGGCTAAACTTGCCAGCCCAGCCTTGCGAAAAAACTATCGCAACAGAAAATTGCATCTTTAAGCAATGTTGCCATTTTGTTTGATTTTGGACGATTTGCACATTCGCATTCAAAGGCTACCATAAGACTGTCACAAGAAACCAAACTCAATATGTAACATTAAAAAATAAGCTGAATAACTACGGGGAATTCAATTATGTTAGATAAAAGTACAACGACCCATAAACATTCATTCGAAGCATTACATAGAACTTTGCAAGATTTAAAAACAGCAACATTAAAATATTCGGGTGTGCTGTTCTACTACGGTTTGGTGATTTCCGACAGACATTGCCAGTTTCCTCACAATATTACTTCTGCTCACAAGGTTAATGCATATTTAAAACAATTGTTTTTATAGTGAAGCGTTATAACGTATATAAGGAACATTAAGTACATACTTATAGTGAATTTACACAATTTTAAAAATATAAAATTTAGGAAACAGCAGTTTTTTGACAAAGTCTTACCCCGAGAAAAAAAGGGGAGATCGGTTATTATCCAAAATGTAATGAAATATTTTTGATTTCCCTACAATTTCCATTGAAATGGAATGGAGATGAATGTGATACGAAATTTCATTTACTACTGTTTTGATCAAAAAGCAGGTTTTTACTTTTTCAGCATTTTAACAGCTATTACCTCTCCAGTATTTACGTTGGATGCAGTAAGTGCACAATTAAATGGCGTGTAATATATTCCTACAACATCTCAATTTCAAGCTACGTAAATAATTGTATTATTATCATTTTTGCAAAAAGCACGTTTATAATAGAATGCTCACAAACAAATCCTTCAGCATTTAAAAGCCTAAAACGTAAGTACAAAAATTCGAAGGAAAAGTTTTTTTTTCAATACATCATAAAAAAAATTAGCTCAGGTACTAAATGTTAAATAATTAAAAGCACAATGATTTCATGAAATTTACAAACTTCACTCTAAAAGTACGTAAGCAAACTAATAATTAAACTTGCAGTTGTTATACAGTTAATCTACAGTTAAATGAGTATAATTAATAAAAAGTATATAGAGGTTTTGCAACTTATCAGATTTAAAAAGCCAATACTTACACTTACTCTGTCAAAGTGGGCGGGGTGATAATTTTTAAAAGTCATTTTGACATACTTAAAATTTTTAAAAAAAAGCAAATATGTTTTATCACTGGAAAGGTCATGAATTGAAGATTTTAGAAATGTCATAAACTATATTTTGATAATTTTTAGCTTCTGACTGACCTTAATAAGCTTTTTTTGGGCATGTCTTCCATTGATCATGAATATCTAGAATGCTGCTAAAAGAGACATTTGAAACAATTATAGATGTATCTGTTGAGGTTTTAAACTGCTAGTGTTAGGTTTAAAAGAATTTTTTGGCGAGATATAATTCTTTTTTTTGTGTGCCAGTGACCCTTTAATTAAAAGTTCCCAATGATCCTGATTTACGGGTGAAAATAAATTTTAGAGTTTGATACCTGCAAAGTTTCCCGTTATTTGCAAATTGATTCTTACGGTATTATTACTACCTTCAAGAAAATATTACATAAAAAATTTCCAGCAGACCAAAATTTAAGATATACAAATGCATGTGGGGTTCATACATATACTTATCAAGGTAATATTATCTTTTCTTCCATGATATGATACACAACTCACACATGCACAAACCTGTTTCTCTATTTGAAATTTACTTACATCAAATTTATCTTCAAATATTGTACCCGAACCAGTAATATATATTTCAAAGCCTGTAAATCAGTGACAAATTTTAAATATTTTATTAAGTGCATTCATTACTCGAGATTTAATGAGAATGGCATTGAATATTAATAAGTCTTCAATATTCACCTTCTCAACATTTTTTGGGTTTGTTTTCAGCTTTATTTTGTTACAAATTAAATCCATCAGATTATAATAATATTTTATAAGCTTTGAAATTCAAAAATCATTACTGTTTCTTGTACAGCCTACTTAAAATTTCTCGTATGACAGCATATTCTTCCAGTAGAATTTTAGTAAATTTTAGTATTTCCATCTTTATACATTATTCACAATCATAATTATATTCACTTGCTCAAATAAACCATTTATATTTGTTATATTTTTTAATTAGTTTATTAAAAATTTTTTAGAATTCTAAAATAGTACTGTCATATTAAAGATGGTTTGTTCGATGATTTAAGATGTATGACATAGAGTAAATTATTTAGTAAGGTTATACTGTGATGGTAATGGCCCAATATTTCTCAGAAGAAGTTGAAATTTCTGTATGGGTGATCTACTGCAAGTCATTCATCTTGCTACTACTAGAGCAACTATTTCTATAAAATCAATGATAAGTGTGTGTGAATGATAAACATAATACAATTACCTAATCCAAAATTTAAAGCATTTTGCATCGTTGTAGAGTAATTACTCACTAATCGTCAACTAAATAAAATTCAAATCGAAACAAATCTCATACGTAATCAAGTAAACACATTACAAATTTATTTTTTTAACCATTCTGTGATTGTAGATAATTAACTCCAATTCTCTCTCTCTCTCTCTCTCCATCCAATCACAATCCCATTAAAGCGTGATAAGATGCTCGATGCTCTTATCTCTGCTTCAGAATAAGCTTATTGGATTCAGCTTTAATATTATTCCTGGAGTCGGGAGATAATTGGAGAGACAAATATTCACCTACATCGGAAATTATCCAAGAGATGATAGTAATGTGAAAATGAGATTTCGGACACTTGAATTAAGATATTAGAATTGAGCTTTTTTGCGACACTTTTCTAATTATATGTGACTAAATTGTTCCTGATAATATTTTTTTAAACCATGCACCCTTGTATTCCCCTAAATTATATTCAAAAACTCAAAATTAACATAAAATGTTGGAAAATCAACCTTTACTAAACAAAATAATAAAAAAAATTCAATAAATTATATAGTGGTTTTGTGAAAAAGATCACAAATCACAATCAATCGGCTATTTTATTATATTTTAACAGGCAAGAAGAAGTACAAGGTAATTTAAATTTATTGTCACTGTTTAATATTGCAATTAATTGCTTGAAGAATAATGCTTCTCTGCCATACTTGCTTTGTGAAAATTATTGTTAAAATTAATACTGCACAATTTAATTAAATACAGTATTAATAAGCAGATACAATTAGTGGCTTTATCCTTTGGTATTGTTGATATTTACCATATATCAACGTATTTCAAGTGTAATAAAATACATATTTTGTTTGAAAATATTATATTCAAGATATTAACGAAACCCCATAACAGCGATGAACATTTTACAATAGTTTTATTTATGAATAGAGTTTAAAATGAAAATAAATTTCCATTCAAGGAAAACAAAAATGAATATGCCGAGAAATTTAATTTATCATGAAACAATTTCATTTTAACACAAAAAGGTCAGGAAAGCCATAATTATATAAATAATACTATATAATACGGAATTGTAATTTATTCTTTCTAACAATACTATAAATGTATGTATCAGAGTTAAACCTTTTATTGATGAAATGTTTTTTTTAAATAGTGTGCTCACAGTTATCATCTGCGTTTTTCTTCTTGTGGGAAACTTATATTTAAAATTTTCCCGCTATAAAAAAAATTATTTTTCAAATAATAATCGAGTTAAATATATGCGTTTATACATGTGCTGCCATTTTCTAACCTTGATTTACATTGAGATTCATTTTGCATGAAATATATCTACGAAACCCTTAACACGAATTTATGTCATTGTCAATTAGTTTAAATAGAGATTCTTATATAAAATTTCTACAAATTCAAACGAAATAATATAATTTATTTGAATTTGGAAGCTCTAAAATTTTATGCTAGACATGATGTGTTAATTTAAACTTTACTGACCGTGTTATTCTTAATTTCAGCAGTAATTTTCCCCATAATTTTCCTTTTTACTAGACATTTAATTTTATAATTTATTCTACAAAAGATTCATTAAGTAGTAATTCTAGACTATGTGTTACATTTTTTTCACCCTCAGATATTTCTTTATATATTATCATTAAATAACAGATACTTTTAAATGAAACAATTATTAATATAAATTACTATTATAAATTATTATATATTATTATAAATTATATATGCATTGCATAAAATTATTATCATTATTATAAATTATAAATGTATTACATGAATGATACATATGCAATAAAATTCTCTCATTGTGCTCTCTTAATCCATTGTACCTTTTGCTAGATAACTAAATATCCATCTTAAGTCGAGGTTTAATACGAAATAGAGCATTAAAATATATTAGGCACTGTCTTCTACTGGATAGTAAAAGTTTGCCAAAATTATACCATTAATTTATTGAAAACAATTATGTATTGTTATATTTAATAGTTTTTTGTACATTGCTCTT